>JAKFHU010000729.1:5440000-5445000 GCA_023783475.1 Daubentonia madagascariensis | reverse complement strand
AATATTGATGACCACACATTCTGAAGGAAAATGACCAAATGCAGAAAATCCCTATTTCATTGACAGTTTGGTAGCCTTTTTATGGTGGAATGACTTTGGCCAAATATGATGCTCTAGTCTTACATGGCTACATACATAACTGTCTTTTTGTTTTAAAATAAAAAAACAAGTTTTTTCAGATTTTATGCTCCCCCACCATGTTTTGCTTATTTATATAATGCATGTCCTGTTTCAGTAGTTCACTGCAAATCTCAGGTTACGTGATTAGATGGAGGGGCAGTGCACATAGGACAAAATACAGAAATGGAGTGGCCCAATGCAGTCCTCTTGTGGGTGTGGGTGCAGATGCCATGCCACACTTATAGCATGGACAACAGGCTCACAAGTGACAGTGTCAGAGGAGAGGCGCTGCTGTTTTCATAGAGCTGGGAAGCTCAATCCCCTGTTATTTTTTTAAACAATGTTTTCTGAACAAGTTGCTACATTTTTGGTTCTTGAGATGTAGTAGGTGCTCAGTGAATACATACTACGTGGAGTAGAAAGGACCCGCATGTCTGTGCATGAGCGATGACACTGGTTTCTTTGGCATGAAGCTGGCTTTGGCCTCCTCATGCTCCATAGACCGCAGGGTAAGAGAAGTAGGAAACCCAGTCATGCGTGTCGTTCAGTGGCTCCAGCCTCGGCTTCCTGGATGTGTTTGCACTGGAGGCGGCAGAGGGGACTGTCATTTGCTTTTTCCTTCCCCCACCTTTTCTCCGTCCCTTTCTTTCCTCTATTCTATTCTTTTCTTTTTCCCACTCTGTATGTGGAGACACTGTGCCAGGTGCTGAAGATAAAAGGTTAAATGAAACTCAGACTTTGCCTCCCTGGTAGCCTGGGCAGTCACCAAGGCTAGACATGTAGACGTATATCAAGATTGTGATATGACACCTGCAATAACCGGGACGTCTAAGAATGGTGTTTATATGCAGATGTTGTGCAAGGAGAGAAGTATTAACTTTCGCTATGGTCGGGTCAGGGAAGGCTTCACAGAGGAGGAGAAGCTGAGTAGTGGTTTGAAGGATGAAGAGGAGTTTTCCAGGACAAAAATGTGGGAGCAGCATTCTAAGTAGTGGGCCTGGAGCAGTCTGCTTTGTGTGTGGCCTCTGTAAGTAGCTTGGCAGGGCTAGCTAGAGCATACCTTGTTGGTTGCAGGAAGAAAGACAGCAGAGAGAAGCAAGCTTTGAGAGTCAAACCAACCTGCACTGAGCGGGCCTTTCTGTGCCAGGTTAAGGATCTTGGAAGTTTTCCTGGAGAGCAGCAATAGGGAGCCATGGCAAGGCTGTCGGCAGGAGAGTGCTATGCTCAGATTTGCATTTTAGAGAGATTCCCCCTGGCAGCAGTTTGGAGGCTCTGCTGCAGTTGTCCTTGCTTTATGTCTCGTTGGGTCACCCTCCTGGGATCCTGAGTGGTAAAGCCCAGGCTACATACTGTTAGCAATGTGAGCGGGCAGCTGTGACAACATCTGCACCAAGCATGCGGACGGCATTTGGTGCCGAGGAAGAACTGAGAGCAGGGATTGAAATGAAACCAATAATGGGTTTTTTAAACATTTGTTTTATTCTCGCTCTAAATGCGCGCCCTCCCTTAACCCTGCTGATGGAATTCTATTGTGTCCAAGTCCACTGACATTGTAGCATGTTTTTTGGTAAAGAATGTGTCAAGGAGAAGGAGAGGAAACTGTTCAAAGCTGTCCTTACCCAGCCTGCCAGGCAGGTGGGTTGTTCAATGGCTTGACTGCTCAGAGGAGTATTTTTGGAGCTGTTGTCTATGGGAGGGGAAAGAATTTGACTTTTGAGCACAGAACGCTGCAGACAAGGAGATACCTCTTGCATTGTGTTTAGACTATTTTCTTAATCTAAACATTATGCCAAGAACCCTTTCTAGGGAAGGGAAACATAGGCACCAGCACGATCCTACTTATAAATAGCCCGGACCTGCTTGGCAAGGAACAAAAATACCGAGCCATGCACTCCTGCAGCCAGCAGGAGCTTTGAAGGATGCTGTCAACCACATCTTACGTACACCCTTTCCCTAGTCATTGTGGGCAGGAACAATGCCGTCTTCCCGAAAGGAAATAGGCAATGAAAACTCCTGCAGGACTTCCTATTCAGAGTTTTCCCATTTCTACCCGAAATGGGCAAGCCTCCCTCCCGCTGCCCAAGCCCGCACCACTGGGACATTTCAAGCACAGTCGCGGTTTCAGGTGCTTAAATATGTGGCTTTCCTGAGTAGGGTGTGGAAACTGCTTTTTCAGTTCAACAAAGATTTTTCTTCCCCTTTTTCTTCTTTTCCCCCAAATTGCCATTCTGGTTCACACGTCTTATAAAGCTTCTGACAAAATGTATAAAATCTCAGATGATAAAATGGCAAATGTTTTTATAAAGTGCTCAATTGGCTGAAACATTTTTTGTGATTGCAATTTTTAAATTCATAGGTGGATATGTTTTTCTTCTCCTCTTTTTTTAAACAAATATTATGCCTTTTGGCGGCACGATCTTGCTGCTTTACAGTATCGATAAACGCAGGTACACCTGCACTATAAAACCCACTTTACATGAAGCAGGCCATTCCTGTTTTATAGCCCATTTTTCACCCATTGTTCTTGAGTCATGTCATAGGTGTGTTGTAATGTGCTGGGGAGGGTGGACGCCTAGAAGATCAGTTTAACAAAATGGTCTAATTTTGCCAACTTTAGTGCCAAAATCTGGATTGAAAAATGCAGGACTAATATCCCTGTAGACACACGAAGTGATGTCACTTCCCCGAAAATGGCCAAGATAAACATCTATTTCCAGATCACTTACTCTCAACATGAATTCTGCCTCTTTTTCAATCCCCAAATTATGGTTCCTGTTTTCTAACAATTTTAATGTTAACCTGGTTGACATTTGAACTTTCCTGACTTTTTCTCAGACTCAAAGATTTTATTACATTGCTGGTGGAGGAGACAAAATTCCATTCCCAATATAATGACACTTTTGGAGCCTGAAAACCTGCGAACTTTTAAAAATGATGTGAGGCAGATTGAATAGTCCTTCTGACTGAAGCCTATACACAGATGTGCAATTGAGAATCCTAAGACTTGGCCAGACAGAGGTCTGCAACGTGATGTTTGTTGATTTGATGCTCCTTTTTCATGAGGGAAGCTTAATGTTTTGTTTCTTTCTCTTTAAATGGGCAGGTAGAGTCAGTTTGCATCAGTGTGAATGCACATAATTAGTACAAGGAATTCTTTTCTCAAGAAATCACGTTTTTATGGAGTGTCTATTATATTCAGCAATGCTCCCTGGGGATATAAATGTATAGACCTGTTGTTCATAGACAAAATAATTTGAGCATCTACTATATGCCAAGCTCTTTATGTACATTATCCTAATCCACACGAAACTCATGCAGAGTTTACGCTGTAGTACCCATTCTACAAACTGGGAAACTGAGGATCAGCTACAATCAGTTCCACGGTTGTTGCTGCTCCAACTTCTGGTGCTGAAGGTCCTGTTCGCTACCATTTTCTGGGTGCTTACTGTGTGCTGTACACAAAGCTGAGCTCTTTCTATCATCTTGAAGCACCCCTGTGAGGTAGATCGTATTACTTACCCATTTTACAGGTGAGGTAGGAGGCAACAGGAGAGGTCAGGTCACGTGGCAGCAGGTGCTAGAATGAAGATTCACAGCCAGACTCTCTGTCCTGGTCTGGAACTTGCTACATCCTTTCCAGACGAGAGCGAGTTCTACTGGAGCTCACTCTGTGGAAGGAGAAGACCATGAGGTGAGATTCTCAAGTCTATGCTTACTCATGGGAAGACAACGTGCAACACAGAGCTCAGTCCTGTAGGGGCAACAACAAGTACAAATGAGCTCAGAAAAACAAAAAAGTTGGTGAGGGCTGGAGGTGCCTCTGAAATGGGACCTTAAGCAGAGGGTGGTTGCACTGACAGAAAAAGTGGGGCAAGACTCTGTCTGTTTTTCCTACTTTGTGGTCCCTTTTTCTGGTCTCAGCCACCCCATCACTTTCTTGCCCACCCTACTCTGCCAAACTGGTTTGCTTACCTAAATATCTGTGCTAATGCCAGCTAATAAATATGGGGTCTGATAAGTGTGCCCCAGCAGTCTCGAACTGTTACTGCTGCCTACTACTACTACTACTACCATACACACACACACTCACACTCTATTCATGCTCTACTTTCTCTCTCTCTACCTACCTCTCTCTCTCTCTCTCCACACACACATGCACACACAAAATATAATAAAATATTCTATGCATATAAATGTTATATACATAAAATATAGGTAAAATATTGACAGCTGACTTTTAGCTCACATGTCTCTGGAGCAAAACTGCAAGCTCCATGAGTGTAGGTCTCTTATGCTTTGATCTTACAGGGTCTTGCACCTTGCAGGGGCTGGTGCTTGGTTCTGGGAGTAGAACATGTCTGATTAGAGTTTCTTAAGAGTGCATCCAGGTGGTTTGTTGGAAAGAGCTCTGTGCTTGGGGCCAGCTGGGTCACTTACTCCCCCTCTTACTGCCCTTGGGTAAATGGCTTAGGATCTTGTTTGCTCCACCTTTCAAATGGGATAACAACGTCTTTCTTTTCAGAAGCAATTGTGAAAAATAGTGGTCTGGGTGGGACCCGAGACTCAGTCCCGTTTGCTGGAGAGATGCCACCACCCTTGTACCTCTCTTGTGGGCTCAGAAATTGGCTTGGCATCTCTGCTTTCTTCATCAGTTGGTTCCTAGGAAGAGGCCAAGGGAGGGAGAGGGTTGTTATATTTATGACAAAGCCTACCAGAATCCCCACAAGATTTGTGGCACATTCCTTTACCCATGTAGGACGCATGTCCTCCTTGACAATAGCTGGGTCTGCACCTGCCACCCACTCAACCCACAGGGTGCCCGCATGGAGTGACTTTGTGTCGGTTTCCAGGTAGCCGTCCCTGGCCCCCTCGGCTGGAGT
>JAKFHU010000729.1:357500-405000 GCA_023783475.1 Daubentonia madagascariensis | reverse complement strand
TTTGACCCCGAATTTCTGTTTATTTTTCATTTATGACACATGCCCTCGTTTTTATTCCAAACCAGAGGGAAATAAAGGGAGATCTATCGTCACTGGGGTCCAGGATAAATTTTTGCCATAAATACGCATGCCTGTTGATTTGGGGGCCAGTTTTCCATCAACAGAAAACGATACTCGACGTTTCAGCCACAGTAGAATCAATTGTGTCGATTGAGTTTGAGGAGCCTGGAAATGCACTGGGAGAGGTAAGGGAGCGCATGCAGGCGCTCCCCAGCGGTCGCGCCCTATGGCGAGCTCTCGCGAATCTTTCCAGCCTCTGAGTTCTTCATCTCCCCCTTTCGGCTCCCCAGCTTCAAACATGCCCTGCCAGGAGTTGTGCGTGCACACCCTCCAGCTTAACCGGGCGGCCTCACCCGGTTGGCAAGGGGCGTCCAGCCACCTGCTTCTGTGGGGCAGACTCGGCTTTCCAGGCGGTCCCGGTGCGCGGTGCCTCCACAAGCTGCCGACCAAGCGTGCGATGGCCCGGCGACTAGCAGTGGCGTGGGCGGGCGCGGCGAGCGCTGCGCTTCCAGGCGTCGGCCAGGACAGAGAAGGGGATCTAGAGATGCCGCCCTCCAGGTGTTGGGCGCCGGTGGACAGAGAAGGGCCTGGCCGGGAGGGTACAAGGTCCTCTCTGTTTCTGCTGAGCATCTGGGTGGCCTGTGTTCCCTGGCACTTGGCACATCAGGACAGCTCCCATCCCCAAGCCGCCCCGGAAGCCGCAGTTCCGCTAGTCCTGAAGGAGCCTCCTTGTCCTGGAAGTGGGAGCCACCATGCCAAGAGCTGGTTGGCCTTCCCGGGGCTGCCCTCTCCCAACCGGACTTGGTGATCAGCCTCAGGCAGCAGCTAAACTCTAAGCTCACTCCTTTATTCTGTCCACCACCCCAGGTGCAACCAGAGCCCACCACGCTCTTAGCCGTTTGAGTGCTCAGGGATGCCCTGCCCAGAAGCTCTCGGCTCTTGAAGGAACTGTGGCTTGGGAACAGAACGCAAGGCTGCAGCCCTGCGTTCACTAATACCAGCTGTCTCTGGTATTTTGCCTCTCGGGGCTGTTGCTTTGCTGAATTTCGAAAACTAGATAAGCCTAGGTCCTCACCCCTTCCTCCCCGAATTCTTCCCTGCTCGCTGGGCGTTTCAAGTCGCGGAAGATACTGGAGAGAGATCGCCCCTGGTCGCGAACAAAGCCGCCTCTGTCTCCACCTGCCTCCTGGATTATAGGGATGTGCGTCCAGGTCGGACTCAGCAAGCGCAGAGGCAGCCAGCGAGCAAGACAGAAAAGAGTTTTGGAGATACCTGCTCTGGGAAAACCCGTCCAAAGTTACACACTCTGGCAACACGAAAGGCTTCGCTTTTCTTTTTTTTTTAATTAATTCAATTTCACGACATTAAGTGTAACAATATTTTGTGGGCTTTTTTTCTTTTTCTTAAAAAGGGACTGAACCCAGGCAGAGGTGAGGGAGATGAGGGGAAACAAACTATCTCAGAACAACAGGTGTAGCGGACAGAAAGAAAACAGATTGGGTAACAGAGCCAAGAGCCCTGGGGAGTTGAGGGTGAACTTTACAAGAAACCTGTACATTTATCAAATAAGTTAAAATTCTCCTAAATTGATTGTCCTTCACTTAAAGCGCTCCAGTATGCCTAACTTACTCCTTTGAGAATTGCTACCTAAGCTTGTCTCCTTTCTTCCCCCCTCTCCCCTGCCTAATTTTTTCTTTTGAAATGAACGATGGTGATTATACAGTGGAAAAGTCCGTTCCTCTGGGTGGAGGAGGAAACAGGGCTCTCAGGAAATTTTGTACAATATTGCACAGGTCAAAGTACAACAGTTACTACAGAATAAAAAGGTAGGGGGGCAGGATAAAAGAAACGATTTAAAAAATATTGAAATCACTCTCTCAAAATAGGGAACAAAGTAGTAACAGTAATATTAATAATAATTTACTAAGTGAAATTCCCAAAAAAAATGCTACTCATAAATAAGACCACTCAAACCGGGCCAGATGTGGAGCTGTTTCAATAGTCAGAGTTCTGATTTTTGGCTGTCTTGTCTTTTCCCTTTAAACTCTTAGAATTCTTCGGTCACAAAAGGGGAAAGATGAAGAGGTGAGTTGCGACAGACCTCTCCCAGAAAGGAAAGCCGCCTACATGGGGATTCTTATGAGAGGCTGCTCAGATGCTGAAAATCGTGTAGGATAAATGATTGGGGGGGGGGAGAGAAAGAACCACATCCAGAAATAAAACTATGAATTCTTTCTCCCTCTGGATTCTGCAAATAGTTCTAAAGAACACGAATAAACGAGAGGAATTCGGGTTTTGCGCTTATTTTTCCTTCTATAAAAATAAAACCAAAAAGCCACAGAGCAATGCAAATTTGGAGGGAGGACTGCACATTTTACAAAAGCTTTTAGCCGAAATATTTGACTCAGGAATTTTGTCTTTTCCCTGCTTTCTCTTAATATAAGCCAAAATCAAAAGTATGAGGGGAAGCGCCTCAAATCCATTAGGGATGAATTGCACGAAAATGCATTGCAAATACTTACAAAACACTACCGATTTGGGGAGGGGAGGCCGGGGCAGAGCAACGAAGCCCGAGTTCCCGAAGGCCGCTGGACGTCTCGGCGCCCTCGGCCCGGCCCAGTCTCCTCCGGGGTCCGGAAGGGGGGCCGGGCTTTCCCTCCCGCTCCCTTCTCCGGCCTCAGACCGGCCGTAGCAGCGGCACGGACGAGACCACCGGGTGCGAATAGTAGACGGGATGCGGGAAGGTGAGCAGTGGCTGGCTGACCGGTACTGGGGCCCCTGCGGCCGCGGCCGCCGCGCCCTCGGCCGCTGAGTTCTCGTGGTAGAGGATGGGCACCCGCACGATGCGCTGCGCCGCGGCGTGGCTCAGGTTGGCCGCCTCCAGCTCCGCCGCCAGCTGCCGCTTCCACTTGTTGCGGCGGTTCTGGAACCAGATCTTGACCTGCGTCTCGGTGAGGTGCAGCGACGCGGCCAGGCCGGCGCGCTCGGAGCTGCTCAGGTAGCGCTTCATGTCGAAGGTGGACTCGAGCTGGAAGACCTGGCTGCGCGAGAAAACGGTGCGCGTCTTCTTCTTGCGGCACGCGGGCTTCTTCTCCGGACTCTCGGCGCCCTTCTTCCAGTCCTCTGCGCCCGGCGTCGCCGCCGCCGCCCCTACGCTCGCCCCAGCCGCGCCTGGCGCCGCCTCGCCCTCCTTCTTGCCTTCCTCCGAGTCGCTCTCCT
Source organism: Daubentonia madagascariensis (assembly GCA_023783475.1). NCBI lineage: Eukaryota > Metazoa > Chordata > Mammalia > Primates > Daubentoniidae > Daubentonia > Daubentonia madagascariensis. The sequence continues at coordinate 401,721 of JAKFHU010000729.1, read as the reverse complement.
CCAGAACGATCTCGTCGGGGCTCTTGGAGTCCAGCTCCTTGTGGTCGGGCTCGGCCTTGAGCAGCGGCTCGGGGGAGTCTCGGTCGGTGCCCGAGGCGGGGGAGGAGTCGCGCAGGAGGGCCTTCTCCGAGGCTGGGGAGACACAGACAGACGGACGCACACACACGCACACCGACACAGCCTTGAGCGAGGCCCGGCGCCTGGCGGCCGCAGGCTCAACCCGCGCCGGCCTCCAGGCTCCGGGCCTTGAGGCCTCACCCTGTCCACGGGCCTCCTCCTTCCCGGCTGGGCTAAAGTAAGGGCGCCACGTCCTGGGATCCCCCTCCTCCCGAGGACAGGCGAGCAGAGGGCAGCGCGGCCACTTCCATTCCCTCAGCTCCCCCGCCAGGGGCCCGCGGAACGATTAGCCTTCAGGTTGGGCCCGTTCAGATCACCCCCTCCTTCCAGGTGGTGTCCCAAGCCCCAACTGTCCGAAGCCTCCCCATTCATGCCCAAAGCCACTTTTCCCGGGAAACGCCGCGCCTCGGGCTCCAACTCCACTTCTTTTCTCACCAAGTGGGATTGGATTCCCCGACAGCGCAACCCAGGGCGCCGACAGGAGATGCAGGCCAGGGGCCGGAGGAAGTTGGCCAGACAGCAGGTTTGCAGGTGCTGGGGTCCCAGAGCTGGATGGGAAGGAGCGGGGCGGGGATGGGACTGGCGCGCAGGGGAACAACGAAAGTTCAAAGAGAGGTCGGTACCTTCAGGTCGCGGGAGGTGGCTGCCGGCGGGGGTCAGGGTGTAGGGGTACCACCAGGCCGGGGAGCGCTCCAGGTAGTGCGCAGGCAGGGCAAACCTCTGCGCCGGGATCTCAAAGCGGGGGAAAGCCAGGTCGCCCACCTGCGAGAGCGCGAAGCCCGCGGCGCCCTCCAGGGCTCCCTTGGCCGCCGCGGCTGCAGCTGCGGCGGCGGCGGCGGCGGCTGAGGCCGGAGCGAAGAGCGTCCGTGGGGGTGGCTGCGGCTTAGGGGGCGGCCGGTGGTGGTCTCCGTTGAGCAGGTTCTTGATGGAGAACGGGGACTCCTTGGGCGCGGGAGGTGGGGGCGGCGGCGGCGGAGGTTGCGCGCTGGCGGTGCTGGGGGCGTCCGGCCCGGGCTCCGGCATGGTCCCCTCTCCTCCGGGTCCCCGGGAGGGAGGGAGCGGGACAGGCGGGCGGCCGGGAGAGCAGGCGAGCGGCCGGAAATCAGACCATAAACGGAACTGAACTACGGGGCGCAAAGTAGGGGGCCGCCCCGGGCGCAAATCCAGCCGCGGGAGGGCGGGGTGAGGACCCAGCCGGGGCGGGCTCGCATGGGGGAGGGGAGCTGAGGGGCGGGGAGCGGCCCTGCCGCGGCACCGAGGGAGCGAGACGGCTAGGCTGTGACTGCAGCTCCCGGGGAGGAGGCAGCGAGAGCAGTCCCCGGCTAGGGGCTGCGTCAATCCGGCGCCGGATGCTAATGATGAAATCAAAATGTCATCCAAGTTAAATGCGGGGAGTATACGGCGATTGGGCGCGTACAATGGCAAATGGGATTAGGTAGGCGAAGGCTCAGCCGAGCCCGGGCCCCGCAGCCGCCTCCGCCACCGCCCCCTCCTTGCCTTCCCTCGGATTTTGGCGCTTTGGCTTCGGGCTATAAGAGCCCGCCTGTTATTGGCTTTATATAGTCCAATTAGGCAGCAAATGAGGACAAGCCTATTAGCACAAAAGGATATTGGCTCCTGCTAAAGAGGCACTCGGAGCGCTCCTGTGAGCGCTGGAGGCGAGCGAGGAACGTGTAGCAGGCGGCGCCCCTGGCCAGAGCGCACTGACAGCCGCAAGCCCGGAGCCTGCGCCTCCCTCTCCCCCCTGCGGCTCAGGGACCAGCTTCCCGCAGCCAGGCCTGCTGGAGGGGGGAGGGGTGGGCCAGGCCCGCCCGGGTCACTTCGGGGTTATCTGCGCTCACAGCTGCCGCTCCCCTCCCCCTGGGACTCAGGAGCGACCCGCCGCCCCCACGCGGCTGGAGAGCCACGCAGCGCCGTCGCAGGAGACAGGGTGCGACCTCAGTTCGTGGCGAACTCATCACTTTCCTACTCTTTGGGGTCCGGCGGCCTCAGCATTTTCCTCAAAGCCTGCTAGGAAGGGTGCGGCCACCAAGAGGGGATTTGGGCTCCCCACCCACCGTTTAGCCCATAGGAAGAGAATCAGGGTGTAAGTCCTCGCACTGCGTCTGCGGGCTCAGGAATCCGCCTAGCCTTGGCCTTTGGCCCTGGAAAGCCGAAGAGTGAGCCTTCCTCTGGGAGCAGGAGCCGGTGCGAGCCTCTGCGAGTGCGCGCCGGACCGGCCGACGGCCGCGCGTCATTTGGGGGGACTGCTGGGGCCGCCGCGTCCCTGCATCGACGGCTGCACTCCGAAGGGCACTCCTTTCCCCTAGCCGCCGGTGCCCAAGGCTCGCTGGTCAACTCCGCGCCTGCAACCCTGAAGGCAGCACTTTCTCCCGGGAAGTCTCTCCGGCCGGCGTTTGGAGCGCCTTAACGCTTTAATAGGGGCAATGTGAACCGAAGTGCGGCGCAGCGGTGTGACTTCCTTGGCCGCGGCAGCGGCACCCACAGCACGTCCCAACGGCCGCCAAGTCCCTAGGGAACCACAACCTGGTCTCTGAGGAACAGCTGAGTGGAAGGTCACTCGACTCTGTCGGCTTTGAAAACAGCTCCCCTGGTCGCAAGAGAAACCCGTGAGGCAGACATTTAAGACTTTGAATTTAAGCCTCCAGTAAATCAGGATTGTTTGGGGGGGGGTCCCTTCCAGAGAGACAGCTCCCTGATCAGAGAAAGGTGGCAAACTGACCTCACCCCACTCCATCCCTGGTGAAGCTCCTGCACACCCGAGGTCTTTTTGTGGTCCCTTCACCTCCCCACCGCTTTCTTTTTCGTTGGGTTGGGCCTCGCTTAATTCAAGGCCGCCCTGCATTGGCAGACGCGACGGTTTGGGGTCCCCAGTTGAGAAGTAGGTATGTTTTATTTTTTGGTCCGGGGGCATCAGCCCTTCCCCCACCAAATCTAGATGGACGCATTTAATGTTTCTTTTGGCAAACATTCACCTACACTGGTGCACTCTACTTTTGCGTCGGGAAACTGGAAGCGTTGTAAGTGGTGCTTCCACAAACAATTATTGTTACCATTATTGTTACCACTCCCTTGTGTTTGTACAGAGCTTTACGGGAATGCAAAACGCCACACCATCCAAAATCTGAGTTGGAACGAATCACAGCCCTAAGACTCAAACAGGGTGGGTCTCACACTCGTATTTTTTACAGGCGGAAACAGGCTCCCCCCGGAGCGGAGGAGACCGGGCCATTCGTCACGCAACTGCTGCTGGCACCCAGAAGTCATTTCCCCCCCAACCGCAGAAACGGCTCGGTGCACGTAGATCTTTGCGGGCCTCGCGGCCGAGGATGCGGCGAGAGACCCCCGCAAGTGTGCACGTGTGTTGTGGGAGTTTTGCGGTCCGGGGCGGACACGTGCAAACTTGGCCAAAGTTTGACTCATGAAAGCCGCCTTTAAACTAAGACGAGTGGAAAAGCTTCTCATCTCCCCCGAAAAAGAAGCGCCCGACCGACGTCGCCGAAAAGGAAAAGGCTGAGATCTGTCTGGGGAGGTGGGCTCTTGGCTGGTCACAACCCCAGGACTAGCCCCAGATTGGGGCTGGGGGAAGAGGCCGGCTGGAGAAGCCTACGCGACAGCCGCCCCCGCCCCCTGCCGCACGGCTACCCGAGCCTCGCCCTTCTTTTGTCGCCCCAAGTTCCGCCCGCGACTCCCCTCCCGGGGGCGGGCAAGTGCGCTGGTGTATGCGTGTGTGTGTTGACCCAGGCAAGGGAGTTGATAGGGTGTCAGCACCCCCAGCCCATCCTCTGAGTTTCAGGGATGCTAGGCGTGACCGGCGGGACGCATACATCTTGCCTTCCCCTTGGAGTAAGCTCGTGGATAGCTGGCCCCGGCGCGGGCACAGCCCCTGGCTCGCCCTCTGGCGCGGGGTGTCGCCCCAGCTTGCTTGCGCGCAGGTCTCCGTCCACAGTCGGGCAAACAGCGCCCTCTATGGGACGTCCTCCGAGCCAAGCCCGCGGGCTGCGCTGGAGACGCCGCCGTCCGGCGCCAAGCGGTTAAAAGCCGTTGCGGTCTTACCCGGGCCGGCCGCGGTTAGAGAACAAAAGCGCTTTTTTCTCCGGATTCCGGGAGAAGCAGAGTGTAAAATCGCGTTCAGATCTCTGCTGACCCTTACCTGGCCACCACAGGAAGTGGTGTCGCCTGCGTCTGCCCCTCCTCCCCGGTTTTCCTGCCTCTGTTTTGAGGCCAATACTATGTTCCGCCTGCAGCCCGTCGTTCAGGTGCCCGTCCCGAGCGCAGGCTGGCTGTGAGCTCCCGGAAGGACGCGGGGAAGGGACGGGGCTGCCTTGCCCGTCCTCGCAGGGCTCAGCGCAGTCTGCCAACCAGTGGGTGCTCGGTAACTGCTCATCTGAATGCCTGAGATGAATGAATGAATGAATGAACGAACGAACGAATAGATTCACAGTTCCCTTGCAGAGGATTGGCCCCCTTGATTAGGGTCCTTCAGATAGCCTGATCATACCCCAAAGCAGTTTTTAAAGAATTTAATGAAAGTCTGAGGTCTTTTGAGGATTCATTTTACAAAACCTAAAGGAGCCCCAGGCACAGGACCGTTGGAGGCCCTTCCCAGGCTAATTCAAGGCAGATGGACCGTGCAGCACAGGGTCTCTATGCCTCCCCTTGCGAAAAGGGGCCAAGAGGACAGAGGGGGCCTGGAGTTCGCTAGTAATTAACACCCAACTTTCACACGAAAGAATGAGGCCTGGCAAAGGAGTGCTGACAGCGGGTCCTCACCTGCCCCACGCCCACCACACACACAAAGCACATACATACTTGTGCACACATGCAAGTCAGTAAGTAGTGAGTTCCCCAAGGGAGGAGGGCGTTTCCCTATCCTCCAATAGTTGGCCTAAGTATTCCCTCCATAGCCAAACTGGGGTCCTTCTTGGAATAGCTTCCTGGGACAGAACACGTTCTTATCCATGGGGAAGTGGGGACTGTCTAGGCTTTCAGTCAAAGCTGCAAAGCTCCCAGGCTGGCTGAAGGCCTCCACAATGAACACAGCCAGAGTTTGCCTTGGTTCCGATGGTCCCATTTTACCACCCATGTCTCTTGACCTGCATGTCTTTGATTTGTAGGCAGAATGGACAAAAACCTAGGATTGTGATCCTGGGGAAACAGTGGCCCATGATACATGTGCTCTGGCCCTCTTTCCTGGAAAGTTTTCTCCCATCTTTTCCAATGCCACCAGGAATGCTGCCAAAGATCCCTCCCTTTGGCCAATGATTGTAACTCTGAGAAAGTAAACAGCCCTTGGAGATGGGTCATGGCCATGCTGTCCTTGATCATGTATGTGCCCTGAGTCACATACAATGTTTTTAGAGTAACTGAATGTCTAGCCATTTCCTGACAGTAAGGGTAATAATTATATAAAAGTAACATCAGCTAACAGTCATTATAAGCCAGGTACTATACCCTGGTGAGGTAGGTATTATTATTATTCCCACTTGACAGATGAGGAAACTAAGGCCCAGGGAGTATGACAAAGGGGAGCTGGAGAGAGTACTAAAATACATGTGGCCTCATAGGGTTGTGGCAGGGACAGTGCTGGCACACAGCAAGTGTTGTGCAAGTGCTGGCTCTGGTTGCTGCTACTCTTCATTCATACATTCCTTCTTCAGGATGGACCCACAGGCCAAAAATCTGTTGCTGCAGGGTTTCCCTGAGAAAGCTCATACAGCCCTACAGGGGAGAGTGTCCCCAGGAATTGCTCCCTTGCTTCAGGGAGGCCTTACTCTACCACCAAGGAGTGAGCTAGCTCTCCCCCACACCTCCTGTCCTGCCCCCGGTTCTCTTTCTGGTTCTCTTGTCTTCAAAAGTCTTTCTACCCAAACCAAGAATCTTTCACATATAATTATTTGCACAATGCTCTTTATCCTCAGAGTTCTCATTAGGGGAAAAGAAGTGCAGATTTTTGCATTTTGCTCCATCAAATCTTATTGTCTGGAAGTGCTTGGATGTTTTGTGGGCTTTGGCTGATAATTTGCACAGCCTTTGACAAGACACTGAACTTCTCTGTGTCCCAGCCTCCTCATCTGAAAAACGACGGGGTACATCAAAATGAATGCGTTGTGAGCAAAGCAGGGCATGATGCATGTCTTGGAAAGAGATTCTCCTTGTGGAAAAGGCTGTACAAGTTTCCTGACTCCATCCCTGGGGCTCGTCCCCCTTCAGGTCTTGCCTCTGAAAACTGGTGTGTTCTTCACACCTCAACTCAGAGGGAGGCCTCTAGCCCCCAAGTTGCACAGGGCCCCATCATGGAACAGACGTTCTCCTTTGGTTTCTCTTACATTGCTGAGACAGGCTGGGATTTCCAAAACAAATCCTACTAAATACCAAGAACATCACTCTGGCGTAGTCAACAAATGTTTATTGAGCACCTAATATGCACCAGGCACTATTCCAAGCACTTGAAATGCCTAAGTGAACAACACAAAGATCCCTGCCCTTAGGGAGTTTGCATTCTAGTGGAGAGGCAGGTACATCACAAAGTGTGTTAGGCCAGGAACAGTGGCTCACTCCTATAAATTCCGGTGCTTTGGGAGGCTAAGACAGGAGGATCACTTGAGGCCAGGAGTTTGAGACCAGCTTGGGTGACATAGCGAGACCCTGTCTTTACAAAAAATAAGAAAAATTAGCTGGGCATGGTGGCCGCACCTGTAGTCCCAGCTACTCAGAAGGCTGAGGCAGAAGGATCACTTGATCCCAGGAGTTCGCGGCTGTGGTGAATTATGATCGCGCCACTGCACTCCAGCCTGGACAACAGAGTGAGACCCCCTCTCTTAAAAAAAATAGAATAAAAAGATAAAGTATATTAGGGGGTGATAGGTGTTATGGGGAAAACTTAAAAGGGAACAGGAATGCTTGGGGGGGGAGGTTGTAGCATTAAATCAGGTGGCCAAGTGAAGGCTCATTAAGAAGGTGAGGTTTAAACAAAACTCTGAGGCAGTGGGGCGTTAAGATGAGTGTTCCAGGCAGAAGGAAGCGCTTGAGCAAAAGGCTGAAGGCAGGCACTGCAAGCGGGTGTAGTGGGAGAGACGACAGAGGTAAGCAGGCAGGCCACATGGCACTCTAGAGGCCCTGGTGGGAAGTCTGTCTTCACTCTGAGTAAAATGGAGGACCACCACACAGTTTTATTTTTTAATCAACTTTTAAAGAATAATTTACTATGCAATAAAGTTCACACATTTTGAGGATATTGTTTGATGAACTTTGACAAATGTGTGCGCCTGAGTAACTGCCAACCCCTACTCCCCTCTCAAAGAAGTTCTCTCCTGGCCCTTTGCAGTCAATTCCCCCAATCCCTATCCCAAGAGACCCCAGATTTGATTTTATCAGTAAAGATTAGTTTTTCTGGTTCTAGAAATTCATATAAATAACCACATCCAGTATGTACTCTTTCTGAGTCTGGCTTCTTTGACTCAATATGTATGTGTAGTTCATCTGTGTCATTGTGCATAGTATTCCCCCAGCAGGGTATTTAGCAGGGGAGTGGCTTATCTGGCTTACATTTTAAAATCAATTTTATATTCATCAGGTTCCAATGGGATTCTTATCCTAAAAAAATTCCACATCCCATGAATGGACAAAGAAAATGTGGTCTGTCCGTACAATGGAATATTATTCAGCAATGAAAGGGAATTCAGTATTGATACATGCTACAGCGTGGATGACAGAAAGGAGGTGAGTTGTTGCCAGGGCTCGGGGGATGATGAGAATGGGGAGTGGACTGCTAATGGGTGTGGAGTTTCTTTTGGGGGCTGATGAAAATGTTCTCAAATCAGTTGTGATGATAGTTGCCCAGTTCTGTGACTACCAAAAAACTTCTGAATTTCGTGCTTTAAATGGGTGGATTGTGTAATACATTGATACTATCTCAAACAAGTTATTATAAAAATACCCACCTCCAAGCCACCATGCACAGGTACAGTCTTTCCAATGCCTCTTGTCTTGAGAGACCCATAGAGCTGGTCCAGTGACCGAGCTGGGGATCCCCCAACTTTCCCTACAGAGTTTCTCTTTCTGCTGGTGGCTGGGCAGGTGGTGAGAGTTGCAAGAACCATTGGCTTAGACTCCTGTGTATGAGAAATTCTCTCCCTGCAGCATAGGGGAAGCCTAGCCCTCTCAGCCATCAGTGGGGTCATGCAAGCCACATTAGAGCTGGGCCCCTCAATAGCAAAGCCCAACCCCATGGCCCACGTAGGGCTGATGTCCAGGATGCCTCGCTTCTAGCTCCGATGTCCTTGGATTCTGTGTTCCTTACCTCAGTGCCCGCGGAATGACCCATTCTTCCCAAACTATCACTTCTCTTCTGGAGTGGTCATGTGGTATAAACCAAGACAGCTCCTGAAGACTGCCAGGCGAGGAGTGGCTACACATCCTCCAGATCATGTGCTAGTGGCCGAGCAGCGCTAGAGTTTCATTCATTTAATCAGTTAACAATGGGCAGGCATTGTGCCAGGCTCTGGGGCTACCAGACTAAATCAGGCACAGCTCCTGTTCTTGGGGTGCTTGCAGCCTAGGTAGAGAGACAGAGAAGAGAGTGAATAATGGCAGTGCAACACGAGAGGCAAAGTGCCTCTGGCACATGTAGGCACAAAGTGATTGGGATTGCACAGAAGGAAACAACTAATTCCGTCGGGTGGTGTAGCATGGTCAGTGGAGGCTTCCTGGAGGAGGTGGTCAACCAGGATCTAGATGAGTATGTTATTAGGTAGGGAAGGGAGCAGGACAAAGAAGCAGAGGAAACACCAGAGCATGGCCATACAGGTTGTGGTGGGGAGGGTGCACAGAGGGCTGGAGAAGGGGACAGAGCGTGGCCAAAGAGACTGTTTCTCTCATGTGGGTCCTTGACTTCCTGCATCAAAACCAATAGGTCTCCACTAAATCCATCATATCACATTATAGTGGTGGTGGCAGGGGGTGGGGAACACAGGCTCAGGAATCTGCAGTTTTTGCTAGTTGTAGTGGGCTGACTTCTAGCATGGGCTCTGTCTCAGTTTCCTAGTGCTGCCATAACAAAGTACCACAAACTAGGGGGCTTAAAACAACAGAAATTTATTGTTTCACAGTTCTGGAGCCCAGATGTCCAAAATCAAGGAGTCATCAGGGCCATGTTCCCTCTGAGTTTCTAGAGAAGAATCTGTTCTAGGGGAAGAATACCTCTCTCCTAACTTCTGGTAGCTTCTGACAATCCTTGGCATTCCTTGGCTTGTAGCTTCATCACTCCTATTTTTGCCTCTGTCTTCACATGGCTGTCTTCCCTCTGTGTGTGTCCCTGTGTCTTCAAATGACCTTCTTATAAGGACACCAGTGATGGGATTTAGGGCCCACACTAATCAAGTATGAGCTCATCCTAATTTGATTACAGCTGCAAAGACCTTATTTCCAAAGTAGGTCACATTCACAGGTACTGGGAGTTAGGATTTCAACATATCTTTTTGGGGGACACAGTTCAACTTGCCAGCCCATAATTATCCCCACCTCTTAGTATTCACATGCTGTGTAATTCCCTCCCTTTGAACATAGACTGGACCTAGTCACTTGATTGTAACCATTAAAAATACAGCAAAGGTGATGGAATGTCACTTACATTACTGGGTTATGAAAGATTGTAATTTCTATCTTGTTAGCTGACACTCTCTATTGCCTTCTCAGGTTTGCATGCTTTGATGAACTAAGGGTGGTCTCATGCCAACAGCCAGTGATAAACTGAGGCCCTAAAGTAAACAGACTGTGAGGAATTCAATGTCGCCAATAACTGCTTGGTGTGTTTGAAAATGGATCCTTTTCCAATCAGGCCTTTAGATGAGGACATAGCCCCTGGGCCAACACCTTGATTGCAGCCTTGTAATACACCCTGAAGCTGAGGACCCAGCTAAGCCATACCCAGGTTCCCAAGCCACATAAACTGTGAGATAATAAATGTATGTTGGTTTCTTTGTTTTTATTTTTTAGGGACTGGATCTCACTCTGTCACCCAGTCTGGGATGCAGTGGTATGATCATAGCTCACTGCAGCCTCAAACTCCTGGGCTCAAGTGATCCTCCCGCCCTGGCCTCCCAAAGTGCTGGGATTATAGGTGTAAACCACTGTACCTGACCAATATGTTGTTTTAAGCCACTAAGTTTTGGGATAATCTTGTTACATGGTAATAAATAACTAATATAATAGCTCTCTAGGTATTTCTTATGCCCATCAGGATTTGAAGACATAAGCAATAGGAAGCCATGGAAGGATTTGCAACAGGAAGCAAGAGGATCTGATCAGATTTAGGTTCTGGAAAGATCATTTGACTAAGGTGAGGATTTGTCAGAGCAGGGAGGGTCAGGAGGCAGGGAGGCTGGTTAGGAGGTGGTTCATGAGGACCTGAACTACCAGGGATCTTTCACCAACTAAATGCTCCCATGTAACCAGCACCCAGATTAAGAAACTGAATATACCAGAATCCTAGAAGGCCTCCTTGTGTGCCCATCCCATCATCCTCCCCCTCACCTCCAACAAAGATAACCACTATCATAGAGCAGCTTTGCCTATATTTGAACTTTATATAAATGGAGTCATATAGCTTTCTCTCTTTTGTATCTGGATTCTTTTGCTCAACATTATGTTTGTGAAATCTATCTAGTTTGTTTCATGCAATTGTAATTTATTTCTTTTCATTGCTGTTTAGTATTGCACTGAGTGAATAGAACAAAATGTATTTATCCATTTTGCTGGTGATGAACATTGAGCAGTTTCCAGTTTGGGGCAATTACACATAGAGCTGATATAATATGTTTTCTGGTGAACATATGTGTGCATTTCTGCTGAGTATTTCCAGGAATGGAATTATGGCCCTTAGAATATGCATATATTCCCTTCTACTCACAGGGGAAAAAAACCAGATGACAGAGATTCATACAATATAAGGAAGCAAGGACCCAAATAGGGTCAGAGCTGAAGGTCCCACGGGAGATCTTAGTGCACCCAGAACTGCCCAACACTTTATCACCCAGTCTCCCACGTCTTCCTTCTGACTCTGTGATCAGGGGTATTTATTATTCCCTTTCAGAAAACAAAGAAAAACAAAAATACTAAGTCCCAAGGATGTTGAGCAATGTGCCTTCCTCTTCCTCATCCAGTTTGCCAAGGCTTTGCCCTCCCTGACAACTTGGCTCAAATCCATTTCTTAGAAATTGGTACCAGGCCCTTAGCTGCTGACAGTCTACCAGATTGAGCTGAGGGCTTCACACAGGGTTCAGTGTTCCTCTGAGATGTTATGAAAGAAAATTCTGTCCTCTTATGGGTTATAATAAACTTGACAGGGACTAGGAATTTGGTTGGGAAGTGGGAAGCAGCATAGAGTAAGTAAATGGTTTGGAATTAGACAGACCTTGCTTTAGATCCCAACTTGCCGCTTACTGACCATGGGAACTTTGGCAAGTTGTTCACCTCCCTTCAGTCTTGGGCCCCTCATGTAAATGACAGCAATGATACAGGCCATTTCTCAGGGCAGCTGAGAGGAGCTGCAAGGAGCTCGCGTCTGGGCAGTCCTCAGCATGTTATGCACCTCCTAGTACCTGCTCAGTAAGTGGTAGCTGATCAAAGGCTGGGGCTGGGCAGAGGGCAGGAGGGCAGTGATAGCGTGTTTTGGTCAGCTCAGGCTGCTATAACAAAAATACCAGAGACCGGGTGACTTAAACAGCAGACATTTAGTACTCACAGTTCTGGAGGCTGGAAGTCCAAGATCAGGGTGCCAGCATGGTTGGCTTCTTGGTGAGGGCCCTCTTCCTGGCTCACAGATGGCTGCCTTCTTGTTGCACCTTCACGTGGTGGAGAGTGGTCACTGCCCCATGTCTCTTCTTATGGGGCACTAATCCCATTCGCCAGGGCCCCACCCCCATGACCTAATCCCCTCCCAGAGTCCCCACCTCCTAATACTATTGCATTAGGGATTAAATTTCAATGTATGAATTTGAGGGGGACACAAACATTCAGTCCATAACACAGAGGAAGTGCGTAGAGCCTGGATGTGAGTCAGTCCCACTTGTCACTGGCCATCTGTGTGGCTTGGCTGATCACTTTGCCTCTGTTGAGCTCAATTGTCCTTGTTTCCTCATCTGTAAAGTGAAGGCTGCAGCAGATGGATCCAGCTTGAAAGTGCTGTGATTTTGTAGTATCCTTTTCTCATCTCCTGCAGAAACTCCTGTAGATTGGACAGAATTGAAAGAGGACAGCATTCTCACGCTCACAGTTCGTAACCTGTCTTTGACGTGACTGGTCCTTTCAGAAACAGCTGCCAGAAGAAAGTCATCCCAGCACACAAGTTTGCCTCAATTTTCCCCCTAAATGGGAGATCCAAGAGCAACGCTAGCCCTGCAAATCTCTCCCTGAAAGACATAAGCATTTTCTGAAACTCTGAAAGGATGATGATCGATCAGATAATCTGATTTTCCTGAAACGTGCAGGATTCTGTGATCTGTGTGGTTTTTGTGCTGACACTCCCTGGTGTGTGTGTTGTTTTTCTGGAACATGGGGTAACTAGAGTGCTAAAAAATGGAATTCGATTTGGCAAACATGTATGGCCACTTACCATGAGTAAGGGGACACAAAGTCAATCAAGATGTAGTCTCTGCAATCTGGGACCTTACTCTCTAGGGCAGGAGCCAGACAGGGGCCACAAATAGCTATAAAGTCAAGTCAGAACAGGGTAAGTGCTATCACAGGGATACAGAGAAATGCCAGCTGAGATCTGGGAAGGTGCAGATGAATTCTAAAAAGGGTGCATTGGAGGCGGGGGGCAGCTGTCTGGGAAAGTCTTACATGGGGTGGGGGGAAGGTAGCATTTAAACCGGGTCTCAAGATCGAGAAGCGCCAACGGGAGGGGGAGCAGAGGGCATTCCAGGTAGAGGGGACAGCATGTTTGGAGACACAGAGAGTTGCAAATGCCGAATGGGGTTGACACCTCTGCTGCACTGGGAACATAGTCTATGTGTGCGGAGTGGGGCAGCGGGAGGTTGGGTCCAAGTCATGACAATCCTAATGCCAGGCTAGGGAGCTGGGATATGCCTGTGGCAGTGGGGAGCCAGAGAAGATGTGGGGGCAAGGGGACTGCAGGATCAGAGCCATAGTTCATGAAGATAAATCTGCCATCGAGTGAGGCCAACTGGGAGCAGGGAGAGTCTGGTGACTGGGACACCAGGCAGGGGTCACGGCTACAGTTCAGAGGAGCGATTATGCAGATCTGAGCCAGGGAAAGGGCTGTGGGAATGGAAGAAGAGGTGGAGTTGAGAGTCACTGGGAAGGTAGAGCCGCAGGACGCGGTGACTAATTAGACATGGGAGTCCGCGGAGAGGGAGGAGTTGTAGGAGCCCTAGACTGCAACGTTTAGGAGGAGGGACATGAATTACCAACTTTGGCTTTAGCAGACATTCCTCCAAAGAAGACATACAAATGACCAACAGGTATATGAAAGGTGCTCAAATGTTACTAATCATCAGGGAAATGCAAATTAAAACCAAAATGCGATATTCCCTCACACCTGTTAGGATGGCTGTTAGCAAAGAAAACAAAAGACAGCAAGTGCTGGAGAGGATGTGGGGAAATTAGAGCCTTTGTGCACTATTGGTGGGAATGCAAAAATAGGGAAGCTGCTAGGGAAAAACCATATGAAGTCTCCTCAAAAAATTAAGAACAGAACCACATATTATCCAGCAATCCCACTTCTGGGATTTTATCCAAAGTAATTGAAATTAGGATCTCAAAAAGACATTAGGATTCTTATGTTCATTGCAGCACTATTCACAATAGCCAAGATATGGAAACAACCTAAATGTCCATTAATAGATGACTGGATAAACAAAATGTGATATATACATACAATGGGATATTATTCAGCCTTAAAAAAGAAAGAAATTCTGGCACATGCGACAACATGGATGAACCTTGAGGACATTATGCTAAGTGAAATAAGCCAATCACAGAAGGACAAATACAGTATGATTCCACTTATATGAAGTATTAAAAATAGTCAAATGCATAAAATCAAAGAGAGGAATGGTGGTTGCCAAGGGCATGAGGGAGGGGAAAATGAGTTGCTTATTAATGGCATAAAATTTCAGTTAAGCAAGATGAGTAAGTTCTAGAACTCTGCTGTACAACATCATGACTGTATTAATAATACTGTATTATACACCTAAAAATGTGTTAAGAGAATAGAGTTCATGTTAAGTGTTCTTACCCAAATAAAATAAACTTTAAAGTAAATAAAGAAATAATCAAATTTCCACATTTCTAAAACAATATCAATCTTAAGATGCACCATCAATTTAATGACAACTTTCTAGGTAAAAAAAAAGCAAGAAATCACTATAATAAATGTACATATTAGTTGTAGTATATATCCCAATTTCATAAATGTTAAATATAAAAACGTATATATCTTAGAACTGAGGGAGAACATAAGAGGAAAACCTGGTTTGAGGATGTGATAGATTAAATTCCTATTCAAAACAGTCCCTCTCCTGTAGAGATTCCCACTCCATGATATCATGTGCCCTGGACTTGTTTTACATGTGGCGGATTTGTACTTGGCCTGTCCCCTGACTTCAGGTTTGTGCCATCTGATTTGCTTTAGGCCAATAAGAAGGTAGCAGGCATGTTGCAAGTAGAGGCTTGAAATGTACTTGTGTGGTCACATGCCTTTGCGTGGTGTGAGAGACTTTCCCTAGGGGTTGCTGCGTCTTTGCCTTGGGCCCCAGACTACAACTTGAGCCCATCCCTGGTGAGAAGCCAAGGCCAGTTGGACACTCAGCTTGAAGCAGGGTCACTCAGCTGAACTGAGCCTAGATCAGCCACCTCTCAATAGCAATAATGAATGGTTGTTATTTTAACCATGACATGGGATGGTTTTGTTAACATGACAAGGTGATTGTTACAGATATCATAACGAATTGGTTTAGAGTGTATGAGTAAGATGGTATTCAGATAAGAGAAATAAAATTAGAGGGAACATGTTTACCCAGATTCAGTGGATTCGATCTATTCAGATTACATTTTTCCAGATTCAAGATATGAGGTGCAAATGATGACAATATGTGTTTATATATGTGTACATATAAATTATAATTTCAAAACTTTAATACAGTTGTTTTATGCTAAAAAATATAAATGTCCTAAAACTGTAGTGACTTGTCCTATACCCAGATCTACCTAGTCCCTATTTTGTCAACCAGGTGACTATGGCATTGCCACTTGGTGTTCCACTGTCACCATGAGTCAACCCTGGGCACACACTCCAAGATGAATATTTATCAAGTACTTTCTGATTGCCAGGCTCTAGCCTAGGCCCTAGGAGATGGATGGACAGGACAGAGAGGACCCTGATCTCCTGGGGTTCACATCCTGGTGAGGAAGACAAGTTAGTAAATGAGACAAACAAGATTTCAGATTTGGAAAAAAAAAAACCCAGGTGATGGCGTGATGTTTTTTAAATGGATGATTATAGAAAATACTCATATAGAACAATTCTCTTGCTTGACAATTCCAGTGTTTACCCTCCCACATAATTTGACTTCAACTGTAGGTTTCGTGTCCATATTCAGTCTTCTCCCTCAGTGCACACCATAGCTCTGCTGATGGGGCTGCACTATGCATGAGGGAGGCGTGAGGATGGTACACTCTGCAGCCACACTGTCTGGGTCTGAACCCTGTCCCTGACACTGACCGGCTGTCTCGGTCAGTTTGGGCTGCTGGAACAAAGTACCATAGACAAGGTGACTCATCCATTTCTCACAATTCTGGAGACTGGAAGTCCGAGATCAGGGTGCTAGCATGGTTGCTGTCTGGTGAGGGCCCTCTTCCTGGTTTACAGATGGCCATCTCCTCGTTGTGCCCTCGTGAGGCAGGAGGAGGGCTAGCTGGTTCTCTGGGGTCTTTTTGATAAGGCCAGTAATCCCATTCCTGAAGGTTCCATCCTTATGACCTAATCACCATCCAAAGGCCCCACCTCTTAACACCATCACACTGGGCATGAGGCTGTCAACATATGAATTTTTGGGGGACACAAACATTCAGACCACTGGGCCGGCTGTGTGAACATGAACAAAGTTCTCAATTAACTTCTCTCTCCTCAATCTGTCCGTCTATAAAATGGGGATAATGTGAATATCTTCCTCTTGGAGTTGCTGAGAGGATTAAATGAGACAATGTGCGGAAAATGCCTGCATGGAAGTTTCTGGGCACTAGTGAGTTGGCCATAAATGCCAACTGCTAGTACCAGGTGGGATCCATATTACTATTTTGTCTACTTTACAAATGATGGCTCTGAGGCACAGAGAAAGTAAAAGTCTTGCCAACGTCACTGCACTAGGGAGTAGTTGTCCGAAGCAGACCCTGAGGTAAAGACTAGTTTATTAAGGAAGTGCTCCCAGAAGACTGGGAAGGGGCAGGGGACACAGGACAGAGAAGGAGAGGAGGCCAGGCAGGGCACACCCCCTGCCCACAGTTCTGCAGTGGGTGTACTCATCCTGACCCCATGGGGAGCTCTGAAGGCTGAGTTGTCCCTGTCAGAGGCAAGGGTGCTGGACCTTTCCTATCCCTGCTCCCCTGGCAGTCTTTGATCAAGGGCCGGCATGGGGGACATGAACTCCCAGGCACTTTTGGCTCTCTGGTCATTCGGGCAAAATGGCTCCAGTAGTCCTCCAAAACAGAGTCACAGCTGCTTGTCACTGGAAGCAGAGGTACCTGAAGCAGTGCTGGGTGGGCTGACGGGCTGGTGAGAGCAGGATTCAGGGGTCTGGGTGGGGCACAGCACTGTCCTATTCTGTGTGGAAGCTCTGGATTTAAGTTCTCTCCATACCCAGCCCCTTTGTCCCTTAAACGGCCTAATCCAGCAAGATAAGCGTGCACCAAATGGACATAGTCCTGACGTGTTTGTCCTTTTGGGGCTGTCAGCTGGGGCTTCCCCACTTTTGGTGGCAATACTGAAAGAAGGGAGGCCACTTCCACTCTGAGGACAAGAGAAAGCCCTCTCCTCAACCTGCTCCTGTCTTTGGAAATTTGTGGCAGCCATTTCAGTTTAAACATATGACAATTAAATCGTTAGGGGTTCCGATGCCGAATTAATTACCCAGTAGAAAAGGGATCAATTGTGTAAATATGTCATTTATGTAATGAGTCCTGGCTGTGATTTAGATGTCCAGATTGGTTTTTCTTCCAGGTTCTGTCCTGAAAACAAGTCTAGCCTTTGAGCCAGGGCCAAACAAACAGCCTCTATTAGGTCTGAATCCAGGGCATTAAGTGGCCCAAATAGACAGGTGGGGGCAGGTGATACAGGGGGCTGAGATTGTGGGAAAATTGAAGCAATTTGCCAAAATGAGCCAAGTTCCTCCTATTATTCTTCCTGTCTCTGCAGAAAATTACTCTTCAGAAACAGGGAGTGGAAGTTAAACATCCCCTTAAATGACACTTCAGGCACGGACCATTTCACCCCCACCTCTACCCCCTCCTCCACCAGACACCATAGTCCAATTGTGACAGCCTTTCCTAAAAAGGGAGCCACCACTGGGTTCCAGGAGGCAGCCTCAGCCCCCAGACATTTAATATTCCTGGGATTCTCGGGCTGCACAGGGCATGTGGCCTGCCTGCCCAGCTCAGGCCCCGGGTGGAAGATTTGCTCCAGTGCTACTTCTGGCCAAGGTATGGGGCTTCACACCCTCTGGGGGTGAAGCAATCACTGCGTCAAAATGTTTTGTTTCTTTTTTTCTTTGAGACAGGGTCTCGCTCTGTTACCCCGGCTGGAGTACAGTGGTGTCATCATAGCTTACCGCAACCTCCAACTCCTGGGCCCAAGTGACCCTCCTGCCTCAGCCTCCCAAGTAGCTGGGACTACAGGTGAGGGCCACCACACCCAGCTAATTTTTCTATTTTTTGTAGAGGCAGGGGTCTCACTCTTACTCAGGCTGGTCTCGAACTCCTGAGCTCAAGCAATCCTCCCACTTCAGCCTCCCAGAGTGCCAGGATTACAGGCGTGAGCTACCGCTCCTGGCCTCGAAATGTTTTAATCCATTTGACATTCTCCACAGAGCATGCACTTGGTGTTATGGTGTAGGCTCCTCCCAAGACTCCCCAGGCTGAGAGGACCCCCTCTCTCCCTTGCTCCCACCATACTGGGTTTATTCATCTCTCATGGCACTGAGCACACAGCCAGCCTCCCCAGGGCCCGCACAGAGCCTGGCACACAGGGGACCCTCAACTGTGTTTGTGGAATGCATCAGAAGGCAACTGGGCACCAGGGGTCTTGGAATGGACAGACGGGCTTCTATGCACAGCCTTCTCAGCCAGGTGCCCACCACCCCTGGGCCTCCCAGGGGGCCCCCCTTCTCTGAGATGCTCCCCCATGCCTCCCAGGCTTTCTCTGGGTCTTTCTTCCTACTTTTCCCTCTATATATGGAACAAGGTCCAACCCCCACCCCCTGCATTCTTGGCCTTTCTTGGGATGAGTCTTAGGGTGGAAAGTGAGCTGACTTGGAGTTTCAACCTGGCTCTGCTGGAGCCCTGGTGGGGGGGAAGGGGGCACACCAGGCTTTTGCCTCTGGAGACTCATCTTCAGAACAAGAGCACTAATTTATGATCACTAGATCCCTGGTAGGCCCGCTCCTCCTCAGTGGGATGTATCCCTGATACCTGCCCTGGGGGAAAAGTGGTGCAAAACTCATGCTCTATTTTAGAGGGTGAAACCTGGAACATAAATGGTCCAGGAAGTCTTGGCCTTGAAGAAAATGAGATTGGGGGGTGGTAATTATGCATCAAATGCCATGTATTTGTCAGGAATTCATTGCTTAATTGATGTTTTATTGCTCCCACTGACACGTGTGATCAAAATGAAATTGCATCTACAGGGAAGGAAATGAAATTTATTCCTGCTTGTATCTTAATGGGGGGAATAAAGCATCAATTAAACAATGAAGATGACGTATATTTGATGTACGACCTGAAAAGGGAATATTACTCACTAAAATGTTATTTTACAATTTACAGTAATGGAACACCTAGCAATAAGGGGCAGAGACACAGCTCACACATTTTCCATTATTGAAAAACAGCAAAAAATATATCATTATTAAATAATACAAGAAAACTTCACTTTTAATAGTATAGTATAAGAATTGCATGGGTAAGTGCTCTGTGGAGTTACCAGCTGATGAATAACAGCCACGGGGCACAGGAATGGGGAGAAGTAGAGTGGGAAAGGACACATCTTTTTCCTGATTGTTAAAAGGAGGTGGAAAAGGGGCTCAGGAAGCCAACATCGTAAGAGCAGCTGCTAACTGAGCCAGGCTCTGTGCTGGACTCGATGCTCTTGAACTCTAAACCTTGCAGTAACCCTTCTTTACAGGCAAGGAAACTGAGGCTCAGAGGCCTCACCTAAGATCACACAGCAAATATGTAGCAAATACAGAATTTGAGTCCAGGTCAGCCTGACTCCGAAGGTCTTCTCTTTCCTTTCTAACAGCAGATGTTTAACAGACAGGGAGGAAAATAAAAAACAAATGTTCACCCAAACCAGGGAAGACTGAGACAGTGCTTAGGAGAAAGGTTTGCTGAATGCGGGGACAAAGTGAGGTGGGAAGGAGTTGACGTAAGAGCAAAGGCCCTTGGAAGGTGGGGGAAAGGGAGGAACTGAGAACCCCCAGACACAACACACAGAAACTTGCGGAGAAAAGGAGGTCAGTGTGGACATACAGCTGAATTATGTGCCTTTCACAAAGACTGTCTTTAGTTGATGAAGAAGAAACTGCAGTCAATTAAGCTTATACCTACTTCATGAAATAAATAGATTCTATAAATTGATTGTCTGTATAAGCCCAGAAATTTTACTTAGTTCTATTATCAAATTGGAACTTTAGTCCTTTTCAAAAAAATTATGGCCTCCATATGCAACCAGAAAATGACCATGAATAGAGAAAAATGATTGGAAAAATTCCTTGCCACAAATATAATAAAGAGTTAATATCCTTAATATATAAAAGCACTTATGAATCATTACAAAATACTTAACGGGTATAGAAATCTAGGCAAAGAATATAATCAGCAAGTCACAGAAATAATGAACAGATTAAAATCTCTATCAATTAGGTAAATGCAAATGAAAACATCAGTGAAATACCTTCCTATTATTAAATTAGCAAAGCTAAGGAAAAAAGCTAATTCTTAATGCTGGTAAGGATGAAGGGAAACCGATACATTCTCACCTCACTGTTTGGAATAAATCAGTGTAAGTTTTCTGGAAAATATTTTGGCAATATGAATCAAGAGCTTTCAAGAAGTTCACACATGTTGAGCCAGTAGTTTCCCTTTAGAATATAGTATAGCCTAAAGAAATAGTTGGAAGCTTAAACATACACACATACTCACATATATGCAGACATACATTCTACTGTTACTTGCAATGCCATAAAATCTGAATAAACAAATAGTTAAATAAATTGTGATATAGGCAAACAGTGGAATAGGATGTTATATGAGCCATTAAAACTGGTGTTTTTGAAGTCTACTTAATGACAAGGAAAAGTTCTCATGAGATCATCTTAACCAAAAAATATTATGTGCTGTATAGATGCAGCTTTTTAAAAAACACTGTGTGAATGTGTGTGCAAGAAAGACAGAGAGGGTGAGGGTATGTGTATGTGAGTGTGTGTGTGTGTGTAGGAAAAAAAACCTTAGAATAACATAATAAAACTTTGACAGTTTTTTTAATAATGAGGTAATGGGTAATTTCATTTTAGTCTGTACTTTTGTGTAATATTAAATACTCTACAAGAGGCAAATATTTTTCTAATCAGAAAAAATGCTTTTAATTAATTAATTAATTAATTTATTTATTTTGTAGAGACAGGGTCTCACTATGTTGCTCAGTCTGCTCTTGAACTTCTGGCCTCAAGCAATCCTCTTACCTCGGCCTCCCAAAATGCTGGGATTACAGGAGTGAGTCACCACGCCAGCCTAAAAAGCTTTATTTTTTAAAAAGAGCAAAGTGCAGTTAAAATAAAACATTTAAAGGAAAGTATTTTGAGGATAAGGTATTAATGCTATTTGTAATAAATCACAAAATGAACACAAAAGAGCTACTGTAGGCTTCTATTAAGTATCAATTTGCTTTGAAATCTAAAGACAAAATGACTGTAGTTTATCTGAGCAACTAGTAGTAGATTGGAAAGTCACTTAATGGTGAAGCTGATAGTTAAAAATAAATTAAACTGGTTGTGCCCAGACAACATCAGCCAGTTCAGTCAAATGTGGGTGCATCTACCCCCTGCAGACTCCACCTGAGTATCAGACTACCCAGAGTGGGTTTATATGTGTGCAGAATATTTATTACTATTTTGGTAGCATGGTGGTTCCTAGCTAAATGTACAATGGGATTTAGAATTTGGCTCTTTTTAAAACTGGTGAGATGGTAGTCTCTTTTTTAGTAAGTTAATATGGATGGAGGCTTTTGTTTTTGGCAGAAGGAGAAGCAAGATTTTGTGTTTTATTTTATTTTTGTTTAACTAGAAGGAGAGAGGAGACAGGAGAGAAGAGACTCAGAATGGGCCAGCATTTGCCCGGTTCTTCCCAGACCCATGGGCTGGTTTGGATCCCTGATGGGGAGAGCGACTGAAGTCAGAACTCGAGGGAGTTGCTTTCACACAGAATTTGAGAGACTCTGGGCCCAGGCAGCATGGCAGTGGGACTCAGGTATGTTGGAGGAGACCAGTCCTGTGTGTCTTTAAGGAGGTGACATCAAGCACCCCTGGCATTGGCCCTGGAATACTCATGGTAGGCCCCAACAGAAGTGCCAGTGGGATTAGGACAAAATAATTTTTTTAGAAAGACATGGGATAATTCAAGAAGAGATAGGACAGTTGGGAAAGTGGCTCAAGAAAAAGCAGGAACCAAAGGTGTCTAGACAGCAGCAAGCACAAAGTCCCACCAGACGAAGTTTCCTGTCAGAACATGGCTGCTGTGGAAGCCGCTAGCACAGGCCCTCAGCAGCGAGCCCACCAGCTTCTGCAGCCTCTGCTGGGAGCAACACCGGCTGTCCTGCACCTCTGCACCTGCCTCCTCAGGTGCAAAATATCTACAGGGAGCATCTGATTGGTCAAGCCCAGGTCTCATGGCCATGTCCCAGTTGCCAGGGTGGGAAGACAGGAGATTTGCCCCACTTCAGCTTCTGCAGCAGAAGCAAGGCTCTGCCTCCACCTCCAAGATCCACACAATGGTGGGATTCCCCTGTATCGAGCTGGTGTTCCCGTGTCAGGTGACCTAAATGTGGCAAATGTCCACTGGTAGCCTCAGGGTGTTGTGGAGAGAATTAAGTTAGAAAATGCACACGAAGTACTTGGCACAGAGCCTGAAACACAATGTGGGCTCATTAATGTCTGCTATGATCATTACTATAATATTTATTATTATTTTAATTATTGCACATGAGCCCTAAATTTGGCCAACTGGATGATTCAGCTAGGAGCTCTGACACCTGAGAGAGTGATGTAAGTTTGGTGCAAAGGTAGAGAGTGGGGGAGGATGATGTTTAATGGAATTCTAAAGTGACAGATTTTGCATAGAAAATATTCCATTCAGAAGGAGGAATAATCAACAATATCTAATCAATAACTAATACCGGTGGTAGCTATATGCATTGTGCTCCACAGAATGAGTGTGTGGATGTCTTTGGATGCTCAGATCAGTTGGGAAGAAGAGACCTTTGGGGTAGAGACTGTTGGATGCCCTCCCCCCACAGCATCCTCTCCCCTCTTCCTCTTAGAAAACCCCAATTTTTAAAAGGGCACATTGTTGCCTGGAATAAGAGACTATATATCCCAGCCTTACTTGCAGCTAGGATTGCCATGCTATTCAATTTTAGCCAACCAGATATAAATGGAGGTGTTATAAACACCTCTGGGAAGTCTGCTTAAGTTTTCTGTTGCATGCAGCCAAAATTAATCCTACCCAGCACAGCCTTAGTATCTTCATCTCTATTTCATGCACGGGAAATTGGGGCACAGGGTGATTAAGCAGCAAGTTGAGGAAATTGTTGGGCTGATGTGATCAGGTCCTCTTACCTGGAGAACCATACTCTTTTCAACAGATCATACCATCTTGCCTTTTAAAAAACCAACATTATTGAGGTATAATTTGCATACCGTAAAATGCCCCAATTTTGAGTGTATAGTGTGATAAGTTTTGTCAATGCAGACACGCATGTAACCACCACCACAGTCAAGACAAAGAGCATTTCTCCATCCCTAGAAAGCTCCTGCTTCTTCACAATCACCCTCCCTCCCCCAGCCTCAGGCAACCACTGACCTGCTTTCTGTCACTGTAGATTAGTTTTGCCTGTTCTAGGATTTCATACAAATGGACTCATTCCATATCTACTCTTTTGTGCCTGGCTTCTTTAGCTCAGCAGAATGTTTTGGGGGTGATCCAAGTTGTTGCTGGTATTAGCAGTTCACTGTTTTTTTTGTTTTTTTTTTTTAATTTATTTTTTTAATTTCAGAATATCATGGGGGTACAACACTTTGGCCACACACATTGCCCCTGTTCTGCCCGTGTCAGAGCCACAATCGTGGTCGTCTCCCAAACTGTGCTCCCCACATCCATTCAGTGAGAGTTTTTCCCATCCCTTCCACCCCCCTCCCGCCCGCCCTCAGATGAATGTTCTTGCCCTGTGTGATGTAAGTGTTCATCAGTTAGTACCAGTTTGATGGTGAGTACCAGTGATGCTTGTTTTTCCAATCCTGTGACACTTCGCTTCGAAGAATGGGTTCTAGCTCCGACCAGGATAATACTAGATGTGTTAATTCACTGTTGTTCCTTATTGCTGAGTAATACTCCATGGTATACATATACCACATTTTATTGATCCACTCGTGTATTGATGGGCACCTGGGTTGTTTCCACAACTTTGCAATTGTGAATTGTGCTGCTATGAACATTCGAGAGCAGATGTCTTTATTATAAAATGTCTTTTTTTTCTTTTGGATAAATACCCAGTAGTGGGATTGCTGGGTCAAATGGTAATTCTACTTTTAATTCTTTGAGGTATCTCCATATTCTTTTCCATAGAGGTTGTACTAATTTGCAGTCCCACCAGCAGTGTATGAGTGTTCCTACCTGTCCACATCCCCGCCAACATTTGTTATTTGGGGATTTTTTGATATGAGCCAATCTCACTGGAGTTAAGTGATATCTCATTGTGGTTTTGATTTGCATTTCCCTGATGATTAGAGAAGTTGAGCACTTTTTATATGTTTGCTGGCCATCATTCTGTCTTCTTTGGAAAAGTTTTTGTTCATGTCCTTTGCCCATTTTTAATAGGGTTGTTTGATTTTTCTTGTTGATTTTCCTAAGTTCTGTATAGATTCTGGTTATAAGCCCTTTATCAGAGGTGTAGCATGCAAATATTTTCTCCCATTCTGTAGGTTGTCTGTTCACTCTAGTGATAGTTTCCTTGGCTGTGCAGAAGCTTTTCAATTTGATCAGGTCCCATGTATTTATTTTGGTTGCTGCTGTGATTGCTTTGGGGGTCTTCTTCATAAATTCTTTGCCTAGGCCAATGTCCATAAGAGTTTTTCCAACTTTTCTTCGAGAATTCTTATGGTTTCATGTCTTAGGTTTAGATCTGTTATCCATTGTGAATTGATTTTTGTGAGAGGTGAGAGGTGTGGGTCCACTTTCAGTCTTCTACATATGGCCATCCAATTTTCCCAGCACCATTTGTTGAATAGGGAATCTTTTCCCCAGTGTACGTTTTTCTGGAATTTGTCAAAGATCAGGTGATTGTATGAGGTTGGTTTTATATTTGGGTTCTCAGTCCTGTTCCATTGGTCTACGTGTCTGTTCTTGTGCCAATACCATGCAGTTTTGGTTACTATAGCCTTGTAGTATAGTTTGAAGTCTGATAGACAGATGCCTCCCAATTTGTTCTTTTTGCTTAAGATTGCTTTGGCTAGACGGGGTCTTCTCTGGTTCCACACGAAGCGTAGAATTATTTTTTCTAGATCGGCAAAAAATGATGTTGGTATTTTGATAGGGATTGCATTGATTCTGTAAATTAATTTAGGTAGCAAAGCCATTTTTACTATGTTGACTCTGCCTATCCAAGAGCATGGTAAGGTTTTCCATCTATTTACATCCTCTGCAATTTCCTTTCTCAGTGTTTCATAATTCTCTCTATATAGGTCTTTGATCTCCTTAGTTAGATATATTCCTAAATATTTAATTTTCTTTGTTGCTATTGCAAAAGGTATAGCATCTTTAATTTGTTTCTCAGCTTGATTGTTATTAGCATATATGAAGGCTATGGATTTGTGTGTATTAACTTTGTATCCTGAGACTTTGCTGAATTCATTTATCAATTCCAGTAATCTCTTGGTTGAATCCTTGGGGTTTTCTATGTATAATATCATATCGTCTGTGAATAGTGAAAGTTTGACCTCTTCTGCCCCTATCTGGACGCCCCTGATTCCTCTGTCTTGTCTAATTGCTGTGGCCAGGACTTCCAGCACTATGTTGAAAAGAAGTGGAGATAGTGGACACCCTTGTCTGGTGCCAGTTTTAAAGGGGAATGCCTTCAATTTTTCCCCATTCAGTATGATATTGGCTGTGGGTTTATCGTATATGGCTTTAATAGTTTCTAGGAATGAGCCATCTATGCCTATATTGTTAAGAGTTCTTATCATAAAAGGGTGTTGGATTTTGTCAAAAGCCTTTTCTGCATCTATTGAAAGGATCATATAATCTTTGTTCTTGCTTTTATTTATATGGTGAATTACATTTATAGATTTGCGTATGTTGAACCATCCCTGCATCTCGGGAATGAAGCCCACCTGATCATGATGGATTATTTTTTTGATGTACATTTGAATTTGGTTTGCAAGGATTTTATTGAGAATTTTTGCATCTATATTCATAAGGGATATTGGTCTGTAGTTTTCTTTTTTGTTGTGTCCTTCCTGGCTTTGGTATCAAGGTGATATTGGCTTCGTAGAATGAGTTTGGGAGGATTCCATCCTTCTGGATATTTTCAAATAATTTCTGCAGTATAGGCACCAGTTCTTCTTTGTAAACTTGGTAGAATTCAGGTGTGAACCCATCTGGTCCGGGACTTTTTTTGTGGGTAGATTTTTAATTACTGCTTCAATTTCGGTGCTTGATATTGGTCTGTTTAGAAATTCAGTTTCTTCCTGGTTGAGCCTAGGGAGGTAGTGTGTTTCTAAGAATTTGTCCATTTCCTCCACGTTTTCGTGTTTGTGGGCATAGAGATTTTTGTAGTATTCAAAGATGATGTTTTGTATTTCCATGGTATCAGTTGTGACTTCTCCTTTTTCATTTCTAATTGAGCTTATTAGAGTCCTTTCCTTTCTGCTTCTGGTCAACCTGGCAAGTGGCCTGTCTATTTTGTTTATCTTTTCAAAGAACCAGCTTTTCGTTTCATTGATCTTCTGTATTGTTCTTTTGTTCTCGATTTCATTTAATTCTGCTCTAATTTTGGTTATTTCTTTTCTTCTGCTGGTTTTAGGATTGCTTTGCTCTTCCTTTTCCATTTCCTTAAGATGATTCATTAGTTTACTGATTTGTGACTTTTCTGTCTTTTGGATGTGGGAATTTAGGGCGATAAGTTTTCCTCTCAGGACTGCTTTTGCTGTATCCCACAGATTTTGATAACTTGTGTCCCCATTATCGTTTAGTTCAAAGAATCTTTTGATTTCATTTTGAATCTCCTCTTTGACCCAATAATCATTCATCAATAGATTGTTTAGTTTCCAAGTTTTTGGAGGAAGATGTGAGTTTCTGTTGGAATTGATATCTAATTTTATTCCGCTGTGGTCTGAAAAGATACATGGTATGATTTCTATTTTTTGAATTTGTTTAGATCTGTTTTGTGGCCTAGGATGTGGTCAATTTTAGAGAAAGTTCCATGAGCTGATGAGAAGAATGTATATTCAGTGTTATTTGGGTGGAGTGTTTCTGTAGATACTGTTAGGCCCAAATGTTCTAGAGTCCTGTTTAGGTCTTTTTTCTCTATTTAATTTTTGTTTGGAGGATCTGTCCAGTTCCGTCAGTGGGGTGTTGAAGTCCCCTGCAATTATGGCATTCCTGCTTATTATGTTGTCTAGATCTAGCAGCATTTGCTTTATGTACCTGGGTGCTCCTGTGTTGGGTGCATAAATGTTTAGGATTGTTAAATCCTCTTGTGAAATTTTTCCTTCACCACTATATAGTGTCCATTTTTGTCCTTCTTTACTTTTATTGCTTTAAGTTGATGTCATCTGAAATGAGGATGGCTACTCCCGATTCTTTTGGTTTCCATTAGCCTGAAAAATTGTATTCCATCCTTTCACCTTGAGTCTGAATGCATCTTTGTGTGTAAGGTGTTTCCTGAAGACAACAGATACTTGGTTTGTATTTTTAATCCAGTCAGCCAGCCTATGTCTCTTCAATGGGCAGTTCAAGCCATTTACATTTATTGAGAGAATGATATTTGGGGTAAATTTCTGATTATTCTGTTGGGTGGTATCTTTTGTTTGCCTCTTGCGTCATTGTGGAATCTGGTTTCTGGGGTTTTAGCCTTTGCATAATTTTACATAGGTGGGTGTCTGTTGCGCTGGTTAGTGTATAATGCAGGTCTAAGCATTTCTTGCAAGGCCGGTCTGGATTTCGCAAATTCTATCAGTGATTGCTTATCTGGAAAGGTCTTTATTTCTCCCTCATATAAGAAGCTTAGTTTGGCAGGATACAGAATTCTGGGTTGACCTTTGTTTTGTTTTAGGAGATTGATGATGTCTCCCCATTCCCTTCTGGCTTGTAAGGTTTCAGCTGAGAAATCTGCAGTTAATCTGATGGGTTTCCCTTTGTAGGTTACCTCCTTTTTTTGTCTTACAGCTCTGAGGAGTGCCTCTTTTGTGTTTACTTTGGTCAGTCTAATAATTATGTGGCGTGGTGAATGCCTTTTCACGTTGACTCTCCCAGGAGTCCTGTGTGCTTCTTGTACTTGGATGTCAAGATTTCTGGCTAAGCCATGGAAATTTTCCTCTATTATTCCTTCAAATAAATTTTCCAGCCCATGCAAATTTTCTTCCTCTCCCTCAGGGATACCTATTATCCTTATGTTTGGCCTCTTTACATAATCCCACATTTCTTGTATGCTTTTTTCCTGTCTCTTGTTTTTGTGTTCTTTCTCTTCAGCTGATTTATTTAGCGCATAGGAGCTGTCTTCTAGCTCTGAAATTCTTTCCTCTGCATGGTCCAGCCTATTCTTAAGGCTTTCCACTGTGTTTTGTAGATCCTTGAATGCTTCTTTCATTTCTAGGATTTCTATTTGATTTTTCCGTAATATTTCTATTTCTTTGGAGAATTTTTCATTCATTTCTTGCATTTTTCTTGTGGTTTCTTTGTGCTGGGATTCAATTTTCTCTTGAATTTCATTGAGCTTTCTTATAATCCATAAACGAAATTCCTCTTCTGTCATTCTACCCATTTCATTTGGGTTGGTATCCATTGCTGAGGAACTGATAATTTCTTTTGGGGGTGACTTTTCACTCTGATTTTTCATGTTCCCTGAGTTCTTTCACTGGTTTTTTCTCATCTGGTCTCTTGGTCGAGAGCTGGGGGTGTTAGAGCTAGTTTATGGTCCTGTCACCAGGCCCACAATTATTTTTCCTTGGCAAAGCCAGGGAGAGAAGTAGTGGCCTGTATTGCCTTAGGTGTATTTTAGCAAGTTTGTTGGATCTTGAGTTAACTCTGACCTGTGGTCTTCTCCTCTTCCCAGTGGAGTGTGGTGAGAATGACCTCCCAGCTTGGGCTCTGAGCTAATGGATTGTACTTGAGAATATGAGTCCTCCGCTCCCTATTAGCTATGTATTCTGTTATGTCCGTGGCAGACTCTGATTCCCCAGTTGGGGTATGCGAAAGCCCTGTGCTTTGGGAGGGGTCTTGTAGCTCCTAGGGGTTACTTTGACCCTGCTCTTCCTGAGGTTCTGGTAGAAACACAATTTCCTTTGGCTGCAGTGTGAGAGCTGAGTTGGGAAAATTCTACACAGCTCAGAGGTTGCTCATCTAGCCTCGTGTGGCTGCCCTTCTGATGTGTGTCTCCGCGTGAAACTGGTTGATAGGGGGATCTCCAATTGTGCACCCCTTTTCCACCACTAGACCTCAAGGCGAGGCAGGTGGCCGTCTCTATCCCCAGCAGTCTCCACCGGGGGGATGTTCCCACGGGGAGGGGGGAGTAGTGGCCGCTGGAAGCACTCTTGGGTGGCGCGAGATTCCCTATTGAAGTGGGCAGGATTATGGGGAGCTGCTCTGGTTCAGCCTGTGGCTCTTGCGGTATTTGGTTGTCATGGGAACCAGCAGTTATACCAAATGAGGCACTATGGCCAGCAACCTTCAAAATGAGTGATCTCTGGGGTACAGGAGGGCTGGGACCTGAGGGGCGGGCACTAAGACCGACACGGAGCGGAGTTGTCGGAGGCCAGAGCCGGGGTAGCGGAACCAGATGGACGAGCTGCAAGCTGTTTCCAATACCCAAAGGTCCCGCCGCTACAGTTCCGGGATCTCGTCCCACCTGGAACCCACATCTGCAGCTGTCCCTGGCCACCACAGGCAAAGCCTGTCTCGCCCCAGCAGAAGAGCCCCGGGCCGGGGGGGGGAGGAGCCAGAGACGCGGCTCACAGCTCCGCGGGGCGGCTGTAAAGATGGCGGCCGCCGCCAGCCTGGCGCACAGCCGGGCTCCGATCGCGCCGGGAGCGCAGTTTTTCTCCGCGGCAGTTGTTAGCACCTCTAAGGCGTCGTCCCGCTCTCCGTAAACTTCTGGGCCCAGTCCCGCTGACTTCTAGTGGCGCAGTGCCGGCCTGCGGGTTCCCGCGCACTGTCCCGGGAAGCTGTATCTCGGTCCCCGCCCAGTTCCTCCCCAGCCCTCGGCAGTCTCTGTATATTGTAGCTGCGAGTTGTGTTTGGCTCCGGCTACTTCCTCCTCTCCACAGGGCTCGCCGGCCCGAGCAACCGCTCTGTCCCAACTCTGGGCTTGTCCCTGACTGCGTGTATGGGGAGGCGCGTCACCGCTTGGGGGGCAGGTCGCGCTGCGCCGACCTGGCGAGCGCGTCCTTCCCGCGCTCTGGGCTCTATTGTGCTCCGTGCGCCCACCGATCTTTGTGAAAATTTTGTACCTGTTTTCTTGGGCTGGGCGTTCGGCGTTGTTTCTCTGTCATTCGCAATGCTGTTTTCGGAGTGAGCGGTCCGTGCTCGCAGGCAGCCGCTGGCGTTCTTCGCCTCCTTCCCTGGGAGCGGTGCGGTGGGAGGACCCTATCACACCGCCATTTTTTTCAGTTCACTGTTTTTTATTGCAGGCCAGTATGATGTCGTATGGATGTACCACTATTTGTTTATCTATTCACCTGCTGGTGCATATTTGGTTTGTTCCCAGTTTAGATCTGCTATGAACATTTTTGTGCCAGTCTTTTTTTTTTTTTTGGAGACAGAGTCTTTCTCTGTCGCCCTGGGTAGAGTGCAGTGGCATCATCACAGCTCACTGCAACCTCAAACTCCTGAGCTCAAGCAATCCTCCTGCCTTGACCTCCCAGAGTGCTAGGATTGCAGGAGTGAGCCACCACGCCTGGCCTGTGCCAGTCTTTGTGTAGACATATGTTTTCATTTTTCTTGACTAAATGCATAGGAGCGGAATTGCTGGGTCATAGGGTAGGGTTATGTTTATACAAAACTGCCAAACAGTTTTCAAAAGTATTTCACAGTATTTTTAAAAACTGATTTTGAAAATCTGATTTTATTTTTATTTTTATTTTTTGAGACAGGGTCTCACCCTGTTGCCCAGGCTAGAGTGCAGTGGTGTCATCATAGCTCACTGTAACCTCAAACACTTGGGCTCAGGCGATCCTCCTGCTTCAGCCTTCCAAGTAGCTGGGACTACAGGTGTGCATTACCACACACAGCTAATTTTTCTATTTTTTGTAGAGACAGGATCTTGCTATATTGCTCAGGCTTGAGAAAATCTTATTTTTAAAAAAATTAATTTTGAAATATCTGGTTTATTTAGGGGAGGTTCACCCTAGACCCTTCCCGATGACCTGCCTGTGGGCCATATATTCCCTTAGATCCCAAGGATCAGATTCAAAATCATTGTTCAGGCTCTGAATACTTACCTGAGGTTGAACAGGTTACTTAACCTCAATGAGAATTAGCTTCTTCAGCTATAAAATGGAAGATAACAGTAGTAATTGACCTCACCTGGTCATTGTTAGGATTAAGTGAGATACTATTTGCAGCAATGCCTGGCACATCCTAATTGCTTGCTATCTTGATATCAGCTTTATGACAAGGAGATTTTACTGGAGAACAAGGCATCTTTTGTGCTCTACAGTTGAAGAGTTATCCATCATCACGTTTTATAAGTTGTAGAAATAAGTCCTTTCGAATGGATTTGCTTCAACAGTTCATATTAAAATTGTTGACACTTCTTGAAGTCATCATAGTCTAGAAGGCTGTGTGTAACTCAGCAGGTGGGAAGGCTGTTGACAACATTAATTGTTTCATAAATAGTGTCAAGATGGGATTTTTCCCCCCCTTTG
Organism: Daubentonia madagascariensis; assembly: GCA_023783475.1. Lineage (NCBI taxonomy): Eukaryota > Metazoa > Chordata > Mammalia > Primates > Daubentoniidae > Daubentonia > Daubentonia madagascariensis. The sequence goes on along the minus strand of JAKFHU010000729.1, from coordinate 369,958 downwards.
GCTTAAACCAAGTTACTGAAAAACCAATACTGTGCCATGTGTTTATACTTTTCTTGGCACATAAACCAGATATTTTACAGACAGGGATAAGTAGTAAAAGGCAAGTACTCACTCAAGTCACGTGTTTGATTCTCCATCAAAGAAAAACAGCCATAACCATTCCAATTCCACTGAAATTTTATCAGAATTAGTTACAAATCTTGGACATTGGCGACAGCGCCTTCAGTAGAAATGGCTGCAGAACTAAGATAAGAACCTCCCCCCCCTTTCTAGGTGGGTGACTTATCAAGTAAGACCCTGAATATGTGCACCATTTTCTCACTGGCTTTCCCTATAGCAAATAATTTAGGTGAAATACATTTAGCATTAGGAAGGATATCCAAAGGATCATCACCATGGCTAATGGTAAATCGGTGACCCATTAGAGTCATTAAAAGTTGAATTGTTACAAGTAGATGACCCAGAGGAGGCCCGGCCTCCTTACTGACCTGTGGTCATTTTCTGTCACAGAGGAATTACATCGTGCGCACGGCCAAGCCCTGACCCAGCTCTTTCCTCCGGTCTCCTTTCTAGGGCCCTCTCTGAGAGTGAGAATCGCACCACAGTTGAGTGTGACTCAAGGATTTCAAGTTTTGTCCTCTTCATACCACCTGGCCCCTAAACGCGAGCCAACTATTTCACGATGGCGTTCTGCCCCCTGCCCGGGGAGATCCCCCATACCTGAGCTGAGCTTGCTGGGAGACAACATGTCAGTCTCCCTAGTGGCAAGTAAATGTGGCAAGGACACTGCACTTGAGGCTGATTTAAAGAACTTTCCAGAGTGATTTTGTCACTTCGCAACACGTTCCTTTCTGACGGCTGCCACACTCTCTTACCCCCATTAATTCACAGGCCCAGTTCAAATCCAGCCTTTGGCTGGAGCCTTTCCAAAGACCACAGACCCCCCCCACTCTGGGCCACCATCTCCTCTAGGGGCACTCAGGGGCCTTCTCTGCATTTGGGTGATGTATGTTCCTAGAAAGCCAGCTTTGGAGCAAGAAGGGCCCTCACAGACGGTCACCCTGCTTCTTCGCTGAGCAATGAGACTCCTTTTCCCAAAGGATACATAGAACCACTCACGTGAATCTGATAAGAGAAGAACTGCCCCAGGGAAGCTGGGGTAGGGGTGGAGTTTCAAACAAACCCACCATTTTATTGTTGAGAAAATGTGCCTTCGGCTTCACATTTCCGATACTTGTATTTCCAATACTTGTAAGCAGAATACAATGCAATTGCAAACATTTAATTTTTTCTGGAAGAAATTACCAGAAACTATTGACAGTGATTCCCTTTGTGGGAGGGGGTGAGGGAGTGAGTGGCTTTTGCTTTTTTTAATATCCTTTTATTTAAAAGGCAGTAGAGCACAAAAGTTCCACTAGAGTCCAGGTTCGAATCCCAGAGCTGTTCCTTCTGATCCGCGGACCTCAGCCGTGTTGCTGGGGTTCCCTGGGCATCCATTTCCTTATCCATAAAGCAGGGACAATAACTGTGTCTGTCTTACACAGTTTTTGTCTACTTAGAGCCGTAGTGAATGCTCTATAAGTACAGCTACTTCTCTTCTACTTGAACTTTCAGAGTGTACCTACTCCCTTTATTTTAAAAAGTCAAGGTGCTTTATCTGTGCAATAAGATTACTGAATTTTCTTCTTTATGATGTTCTCTATAAAATCCTAATAAGCATTTAAAAAATAAAACATAATTGCCTCAACATTTGTACGAGAAATACCCATACGAGTGGGTGGACTGGGGATGGGGAAAGAAAAACATCCCTGTTTTCTAGAATCACATAGAAACCAAACAGGAAGGTGATGGGCACTAGGCTCCCTAGGGCCTGTGTCTTGCTGCCCATTTTGGCTGGGCCTCTGCTAGTCTCCCTGGCTGTGCTGGAGATGGGCTGGCTGTATGAAGTATTTCTGGGGGTCATTAGTCTGGAAGGGATTCATTCTGGAAGAAATCAGGCCCTCTGGCTCCCTGGATCTGATAAGACTGCTGGAACTTTTTTTTCCTTTAACTTACATTTTAATTAAGAAAGTCATCCTTTGGTGAAAATTGCAAAATTCTTGTACTTAAGAATCAATAAAATGTGCACAGTCTAAAATGAGATTAAATAATGGCCAACTTGTCTATTTTGGGTGTAATTATTTATTCATCAAAGAAAACCAGCTGCTTAAAACCCTAGTCCATCATGAACGCCTAAGACGCTTCCACTTCAGTTCTGTTGTTAAAAGTCCCTTCTATTGCTCCGTCTGGTGTTAAATATAAAAAGCAGGAAGGTTCATTCTCTACCTGCATACATTTTAAATAAGAATTTCAACATTATCTTGTCCATTTAAAATAATTGTATGAAAATGTGAAGAAATATGATCTTGTAAAAGCTGCAGTCTGACGGACCCAGGGAGCGAGCGAGAAAGAGCGAAGCCTCTATTATTTAAAATTCATGGAGACCGTGGCAAGACTGATTGAGAGAAGCTGCTTTCTGGGACTGTCCTGGAGCCTCGAGGTGGGAGGCTGAGTGGGCCCGGGGGCTCAGCCAGGGGCCCAGACCCAGCATAACCCAGGGAGGGGCCACCCACCGCCCCAGCCTGGACGGAGACAGGACCGAGACCAGCTGGTCCCTCAGGAATCTTGCACTCGCAGATCCCCGCCAGGCCTGCCTTGGGGAAGGAGGGAAGGACCAACATCTCTATCTGGGGTTTGGGCAAGTCTGAGCCCCCAGGTCACGTCCCGTAGGCAGGAGCACGGTGGAGGCTGGGGTCGGGAGCAGAGAGCTGAGAACAGAGGTCTCCCTGTTAAGGGCTTCAGCTGGAGTTTGAATAATTTACCATCCCAGCATCGCCGTGATCACCAGCTCCTAGAGGGCAAAAGTAACAGGGAATCACAAAATATTATATTTTTCCCTACCTGCACCTTCCAGCTGGCCCCCTGCAGTGGAAGGGTCCTGGGCTGAGCCTGCAACTTTGGGTTTCATTCTGTTGTTTTCCTTTTGTGTGACTGTATCAGTTTCCTATTGCTGCTGTAACAAAGTACCACAAATTCAGTGGCTTAAAACAACATGAATTTATTATCTTACAGTTTTGCAGGTCAGAATTCCGAAATGGGTCTCATTGGGATAAAATCAAGGTGTCAGCGGGGCTGAATTCCTTCCGGAAGTTCTAGGGGAGACCCGGCTTCCTTGCCTTTTCCAGCTGCAGCAGCTACCCTCCATCCTCACATCACGGTCCCCAAACTCCATCTTCAGAGCCAGCAAGGAAGGCTTGAGTTCTTCTCACATCCAGTCACTCTGACTCTCCTGCCTCCCTCTTTCCCCTATGAAAACTCTTGTAATCACAAGGATAATCCGGGATAATCTCCCCATCTTAACATCCTTAACTTCATCACATCTGCAAAGTCCCTTTTGCCACGTGAGGTAACATATTCACGAGTTGGGGGGATTGGGATGCGAACATCTTTGGGGGGCATTGTTCCTCATACGTCGTTACCGGGGACAAGTTCCTTGGCCTTTCTGGGCCTCAGTTTCTCCACCTTTAAAGGGGAACAGTACCATCTACCTCCTGCTGTTTTTGTGAGGACCTAAGGAGATAAAGCAATAAATGTGCTTTGTAATCTGTTAATTCCTTACCAAGATATTTTTGGTGCATTTGAAGGAACTCAGCTAAAAAGCCTTTTCTGGGAGGGGACATGCACAGCTGGATTCTGCCAAGAATTCTGCTTCACTGAGTTCAACATTCTTTCCCTCCCCAACCTGGTTTGTGTTGCAGGCAGCTCAGCTCCTGCTCCGTCTAAAACCTCAGACTGGGGTTAAACTGTGAATTCTAGGGGCCCTCTGTGCACCTGCAGCCAGGATATACTCACCCGCACCCTTTGTCGGTCGCCAGACGGAGCACAGGACAGAGCTGCCCCTCACCCTCACCCTCCACGTAGAGAGAAGAAATGAGTGGGACACGGTTGCGGGGCAGGGCTCGGAGAAGCGAGCACATGTCCCTGCCAACGGGAAGAAGAGGCCTGTGGTGCAGTAGAAAGAGTCCTGACTGGGAGTCAAGTGCCAGCTCCGTGGTTTCATGGTGTCGCCTCCACTTCTCACGTGATGTGGGGAGAGGGGTCCCCACCCCTGGCTGCTCATTGGCATCTTCAAGATTCTGTTTGGTAGAGGAAGTCCCAGTGGGGACTTAGCTTGATTTGGGTGCAGCTTGTGGCTCGATAATCCCCCAAGTCCCTCACTACTGAAGGTCGGGGAATCTGGATCTAGAACTTGCCTCTAATGCATTCACCAATGCAGGGTTTCTCAAAGCGTGCCCATGGATGCCTGTCTTAGAACCACCTTAGATTCACCTTTGGAGATGGGTGGGAATTTTTAAAAATTACAGATTCCCAAAACCCAGCTCCACCCCTGGGCTGGGGGCCGGGAATCTGCATTGGAACAAGCTCCCCAGTGATTCTGATGTGCTCCCAAACTTGAGAATCACAGCTCTGACCACAGGGTCAGCTGTTTGAAAACGGGGCTCACTGCCATTCCATTTGAACCCTCCCGCCTTCTCCCTAGGCCACCAATAGCCTCCGTCTGCCCCCTTCCTGGACTTTTCTCAGGACTCTGAATCAAGCGGTGACTTTCACAAAGCAGCCCAGCCTCAGTCTCTCCAAGGCCATGTGTCCTCAGGTCCTCCCAGGAAAGAAATCCCCCATGGGAAAAAAGCTCTTGGGATGAGGAATTTCCGTATGGGAGCAGGGACGAGAGGGGCCAGGCAGGCGCAGTCAGCCCCACCACCATATTTCGTCCCCGCAGGTGAGCCACCATCTGTCTCCAACGTGCCCGCGGCTGCCCGAGAGTTCCTCCTCCCCTCCCCACCTTTCCCTTTAAACTCTGTCATTTGTACAGCCTATTAACCTTTAACTTTATGACTACCCAAAGATGAAATAGTGGCAGCATTTAAGGCTGAGAATACTCCAGACCTACCTTCTTAGTTTGCAACAAGGGTGAAGCACTTTCTCTTAAATCAGTCATTTTTAATATCAGTCACAGAGACGCTACCCAAGGAGAGTATTTTTGGCTCCACATAGCGAGCTGATTCATAATAAATGTGGCAGCACTACTTTCTACCTCCATACCTCCCCTAGGAGCAGGAGTTCTCTCCTTAGTTCCTGGGATGAAATATTCTAGGTATTAATAACACCACTTCTTATGGAATACCTACCACAGGCTATGTCGTAGGCATGACATCAAATCCTCATAAAGACCCTGCTGAAATATGCATTTTCACCTTCATTTTCAGATGAGGCTCAGAGAGGTTAAATAGCTTGACTAGGGTCATCCAGCTATGAGTGACCAGGTTGGGATTGAATCCTAGGTCTGTTTGACTCCAGATTCTACACAGATAAGCCACAATCATCTAAGTTTGTCTTTGTCAGCCTATTCATACTTGAACTTAGAGTGACAGTTGCGGCTTAAAATTGCCGTGAGAATGTCCCTGGAGTACACAGCCTTAGAGAGAAGATGCCCTATCGAGGGGGTGGTGGAAGGTCCTAGACCCATGTGAGTTTGAGATCTAGCTCTGCCACTCGCCTGAGGATTACCAACCATCCCAGTTTTTCCAACACTGTCCTGGTTTTGGCACTGGAAGCCCCAGGCAAACAGGGACAGTTGGTCACCCTACTTACCAGCGACATGCTGCCTCTGAGCCTTGGGGTCCCAGCTGTGAAGTGGGGACAGTGCTGCCTGCCTAACAGGAGGACGTGGGGCTCTTCCCATAGAGTAGTGTCTGGCAGCCTAGTGCTGACCAGCGTAGGATGTCACGAGGACACCACTGAGACTGGGGAACCAAAGGCAGGTCTGAGGCTGGGTGGGGCAGTCTGAATGAAGGCCTGGGCACCCAGGAACCAGCAGGGACTTGTGTGAAGGGCACACACTTGAACTTGTCCCCTCACTCTGCTTTATATTCTCCCTAGCGTGGACCACCCTTCTGACACACTACAGATTTCCATATCACATCTGTTGTATTGCCCCAACTAGTGTCTAAGCTGTGGGAGGGGAGGGGAGGGATTTCTGTCTGTTTGCTCCACTGCTGTAAACCTGGTACCTAGCACAGTGCCTGGTGCTTAAGCAGACTCTCAGTAACCATTGTTAAAAGAATGACTGACTGAGCGAATGAGGGACTGGGCTGATGGAAGAGCAGCACCAGATGGCCGGCAGACTCAAGGCTGAGCTGCTAAAGGGTGGATGGCAACAAGCTCACTGAGACCCGGGGCCACTACATTGTTGCTTCTTGAACCCACTCTCCATCAGCACCACCTGGTGGCCTGGATTCCTTGTGGCATTTCTCCCCCGTAGAACACAAATCCTGAAGCTGAATATAGGCTGTGGCCACCTCTTGGATCCAAGCAAACCACCTCCCAGCCCTGGCACTGAGCATGTGACCAGTCAGGTCTTTCAGTTTGAAGCTATGATCCGGGGTGCCTAGAATGACCCTTAGGGTGTCTGCACCTGGGTAATATAGTCTGTGACAGAACTCTCTCACATCTGGCCCCCACGTACAGTGCTGATGGTGACCCTGCTGCCTGGTTTCTGCATTCTTACTCCAACAGTGCAGGCAGTGGATGGCAGCAAGGGCCCAGCTCAACAGAATTCAAAGCAAATTAGGGACAGAGACCCTAATTCAGGCACTAGTCCCAACTGTGATGTTCCTAACTTTTAAACATTTATATAAAAGTTTCTCTCTTGTTTTGGTCCTATTTTATGGTTAGCATAAGGCCAGTCTGAAAGATAATATATTGTGACTGTTATATTATTTATTTTCAAGCCAACTTATTGATTATTGTGTGCTGAAAATGACAAATGGTGTCTGCATGAGGCACGGTCAGCAGGTTCTATTAAAGAAATGATAGTATTGCTCATGGATTGTTAAAAGGTTCAGTTTAGGTTCTTTATAGGTTTATATCCATTGCTATTTAATGACCAAATGATGAAAAATATGAGCTGTGGGGACAATTTTTTTCTGCTGGAGTTTTATGTTTAAGCAGTTAGCAAAATAAGATACTCCGTTTTGGTGGGGGAGCCGGGCAGTGGCAAGGGGACTACAGTAAGATTTTTTTCCCAAAAATTTAATTGTAATAATTAATGTTGCAGGTATTTAACCAAGCAAGAGGATGCTGAGAAAGTACAGGGCTGCCAGGTCAGGAGAAAGGCCGTGAGAATCTAGTATCCACGGTTTTTGCTGGTGAGGGTCCCACTGGTTTCAACACCAGATTGTAGCTATCTGCGTCTTGTGGTTTTGGGGGTGAGGGTCTGCAGCTCATGCTAGGGCTAGGTGGCAAAGGACAGGCTTTATTGGGAGTGGTCTTCCCTGTTGGCTGGAAAGGGCCCGGTAAGAATTTCCTAGCCTGGAGGGAAGCAGAGGAGTCCCCGAGGATACAGAAGGGACAGAAGGCTCTGCACATAGGCTTGACTGTCCCAAGTCTGCAAAGTAAGGGCTCCAAAGCAACATGAGTGAGGAGGGCTGGTCACTGGGTGCTCTCCAAGGGGCTCAGGGCAGCTGTGGTAGGTGACTGTGCATCCCAGAGCCCAAAGGCTCAGGCTTGGCCTCAATATACTGAGCCGAGGAGAGCAAGAAAAGCCCCAGACTGTATGCTGGTGACTTGGGGACTCCCAGCAGCCTGTAATATCTCAAACCATCAGTCTGAGCTCCTCGGTCAAGGCTCTGCAGCAGGAGAGGGCTGGAGCTGGCAGGCTGAGATGGCCTGCAGGACAGCGGGTGGAAAATGCCCTTTCTCCCATGGGGGGCTCTCACAGAACTACTCCCAAGAGGCCCTGGAGAACTCAGTCAAATCATTCCAGGGAGACATCTGTGTGGTGGGCCCTCCCCCCCTGCTGCACCAGATGGTGCTCCTAAGACAGTGGCTCTACGTGGGACCCCACTCCCCTTTCTGAGGTGTTCAGGGAGCCCACCACAGGGCCCTCTCTCCTCCAGGGAATCTGAACCTGGCTCCAAAGGACAGGTGCTAATCGGGAGTGGACTGTCAGGGCAGGGGCCACAGAGGGAGGCAACGAGATCTGAAGATGTTTCCAAATCTGGCAGAAGCAGAGAGCTGGTCACCAAAACCTGCTCCCTCTCTTCCTGGACACTAGCCAAACCACATTTCCCAGCCTTCCTTGCTGTTATCCAGACCACGTTACCCCCTGATATCTGGGTCCCAGGCCTCAACCCTAAAGATCTCCCACTTCGATCCTCCGTGTTCTCTTCCTTTCCACTGGCCGATGTTCATGCCCAGCGTGTCCTCAGAATCCCACATGGAAGTTGGGAGGGTCTTTGCCTTCTGTCACTTCTACCCCACCACCCACCTGAACTGCCTTGAGCTATTTACATGAATGTGAAATCAATTTGTTTTTTGGGGCCTTGACTCCTTTTTGGGTCTGTTAGTCTATCTCAGCTAATAAGTATGTGGCCCAGTTCTGTGGAGAATGCCTGAATTAGCTGCAATTCTTTCAGAAACTTAACTCAAACCAGCTCAAGGAAAGGGAATCTGGGGCTCAGGTAACGGGTAGGATGCAGATGGGTCAGCCTCAGGCACAGGTGGATCCAGCACCAACGTCCCCGCCACCCATTCCCCACCGGGATTCTTGCTCTGGGATCTGCTTTCCTGTCTAGGTTGGCAAGAGCCAATCCCCACCCACTCCCAGCTCCAGTTGAAAATTAAAGACCTGTGATTGGCCTAGCTTGGGTCATGCGGCCACTCCTGGCCCAATCATAGTGGCCAAACAGATGGAGCCCTCTGATTGGCCAGCCACTTATATCAAGCTGTGGGGAGAGGGAAGGGGTCTGAGTAGCCAAAACCAATGGGTACACACATCATTTTTCTCTTGTTATCTGATTTATCCTCACCTTTCAGACTTCTGTTGAGGTAGCAAGTGCTTCACAAACAGGAATCATTTGACTTTTCCTATGGCGGTGGAGTAAAGTATCACTCAAGAAGGAGGCCTATACTGAGGATCTTAGCTGTGCAAACTTGGACAAGGCTCTCAACCTCTCTGATCTTCAATTTCCTCATCTATTTGTTCAGTGGGGCTAATCACATCGTCTGCGGATGTTATAAGGGTCAAATTAGAAAACATATGTGGAAGGGCATAGCATGCTGGCAAGCAATGTAAGAGAGCGAAGGTATCATTTCCATGCACCCTCTCCCCCACGCAAGGCCCACCTCCAGGGGCTGCATTGCCAGATCCCCTCCCTGAGAAGGGCTACCATCCTCCTCTCTCAGAGCACCATGTCTTCTGACAGCAGGTCAGATTTCCATTTCCTCCAGAGTAACAATGCCCTTGGCATCCTTTGCCCGGGCAGCCTTGCCAAACCCCAGGAAATGCTACTGCATGAGGACATGAGGGTCTCCAAGGCAGAGGGCTCACCCCTACAGAAAGGTTGGCTGCTTCAAATTCCAAGCCTGGGACTCTGGCAGTTACACACTGATCATGCTACTTTCTCCCTAATTTATTGTAAAATAAATGCCTTTCCTTAAGGACAAAATGACTTGTTGGCAATGATTTGAGCTCTGGAGGAGACCCAGAATTAGAACCCTAGGCCTGCCCTTGTTAGCTTTATGCCCTTTAGTCAGTGACTCATGCTTCCTGATCACAGGGCAGGAATTATTGTGAGAATTAAGTGAAATGTGAGATGTGGAGGCACCTATCACATTGTCTGGCACATAGTGGGTACCAAATAAACATATGTTTCCTTTTGTCAAAAGTGTAAGTAAGTGTAAATAGAACAGGCAGCACTTACTTGTTTGCATTTTGATTACACTTACTCCAAAATAGCTTTCCCAGTGGAGCGTGAAGAGTCACTATTAGTAATTCATACATTGGTATGAAACTCTGCCCTCTTCTCTATTGTAACCTAAAAAATGCCAACATCCCAGGGAAGTCCTCAGCCCTTTCCCTATTGTATTAGTTTCCTCAGTCTGCTGTAACAAATTACCACCAACCAGATGGCTTACACAACAGAATTTATTCTTTCACAGATCAGGAGGCCATAAGTCTGAAATCAAGGTGTCAGCAGGGTTGGTTCCTTCTGGAGCGCCAATGAGGAATCTGTTCCATGCCTCTCTCCTAGTTTCCAGTGGTTGCCAGCAATGTTTATCGTCCTTTGGCTTGTAGCTGCATTGCTCCAATCTGATTCCATTGTCACATACCTTCTCGCCTGTATGTATCAGTGTATCTTCTCTTCTTATAAGGATGCTAGTCATCAAACTTAGAGTCCATCTTACTCCAGTATGACCTCATCTTAATGTAACCAATTACATCTGCAAAGACCCTATTTCAAAAAAAGTCCACATTCAGAGGTTCTGGTACACATGACTATTAGGGGGGACACTATTCAATCTACTATACCTATCATTGATGGGAGAAGAAGGGATCAAAAAGCAGGGCACAGAAAGACAGAATGGAAGTCCTGGGTAGTGCAAGCAAGCTTTGCTGACTTCACAATTTTTTCCAGGTCCATTTTAAAAATGACTGCCCCAAGAGACACTCTTGTCCTCTGGAAAAGAATGTATTCTGCCTTAAGAATACACCAAATATCTCCCCACTAAGCGTGACTGTCTAAGGAAGGAAAATGAACAGGAAACTTCCCTTCCTTCTCCCTTGTTCCTACGTCCCTTCCCCCAGCCCCCACAAGCATCACCTGACATCTTAAATACTACAGGCAGCGAAACAGAGCACCCTTAAAGATGGTTTCATTGCTAGGAGCAAAGCCCACTCCAACTAGCTTAAGTAACAGGGGATTTATTAGGACACAGGGAAATCCACAGAACCTGGGGGTTAGGAGTCTGACCGTCCTCATGATGGCCTGGAACCTGGAAGTGGAGGCTGTCTGCATTGCTGGGGCCCCATGGCCCTTCATTTCTGCCTCTCTAGGCCTGGCTGTGTCATTCTTTGCTCTCTTTACACCGGGATGCCTCTGTTTTCTGTGCATTGAGGGAGAGAAATCTTACATCACCTCTAGGCTCCCAAGAGGCTGACACTGTGTCCTGACTCCAGACACCTGGTACAGACGTGTCCAGCCTAGCCAATAGAGAGGTGCCCTCTGAGTCAGGTTTTCACTCGATGTCCAATCAGCAGGGATCACCTGCTAATTGTGTAAATACAGCACAAATGAGATGCACGGTCTCCCCTTGAGAAGGCACAGGTGGGCAATTCTCCTGGAGAAGGATGAGGCAGTCAGAAGCCCTACAAAGCCTCGACAAGGACTTTAAAATAGTTCCCTCACTGAGCAGCGAGACGTAGTGAAGATACTTTACTCATGATACCCTGCATGTGTTATCCTGCAGCTCCTGTCTTTTTCTACCAAAACTCCATGGGTCTCACCTTTGTTCAGAACCAGCATCCGCAGTCTTAGCCAGTTGCCTGAAGCAAGTCCTCATGTGAACTCTGCAAAATGAGGATGCTGACTTTCCGTATATGTTTGCAGGCATGCTCTTCCCTATCCCTCTATTTATTCTCAGTGATGTGCTACTTTCTGTGGCAAACACAGGCCCGTTATAAAACAGTAGATTGTTCTACATATGATTATCCACAAGGTTGAACTAAAAGTCACTGTCATGAGTTCTGAGACTCACCTGTATGTAAGGGCAGCCAGTCCCCTCCTCATCCCCCTGGGCTGCATGTGCCAGTGTTACACCCTCAAACAGTCAAGTTGAGGGAGGAGCTGGTCACAGCCCTGAGTGTCCTCACTTCCTGCACAGGCCACATGGGGGAATGGTGGCTGTGCTTCTGGTGGTTCTGGTGCTGCTGAGTCCCTGGAACACGGAGCCAATGGAGACCCAGCAGCCATCCACTTGGTGGCATCAGTGGTGACAGGCCAGCCCTGCAGAGGATTGGCTAGCCTACATGCTCTACTTGGGCTGCCCCTACTGATTCAGTTAACCTACCAATTGTCACATTTTTCCTCGATTTTGTGGGTAGCTGGAAACCCTAAGTGGACATTTAGGGTCCCCTGTCCTAAGTGGACATTTAGGGCCATCTGTGATTCACCTCTTTGCTTAAATCATTAGCAGTCTCTTTATACTGTTGTTAATTAGAACACTGCTCTATTTCTAGGGTTTCTTCCCTCAGTGTACATTGTCCTTGCTGACTAGAAAATTCTTAGGATCAGTCCTGACTTCTAGCTTTGGCTCTTCTGCTTACTGTGCGACCCTGGGCAAGTCAACTGACCTTTCTGAGCCTCCGTTTCTATTTGTGTAAAGTGGAACTGGGTTGAAGTTAGATCATGTCTAGGGTCTGTTTCAATTCTAACACTCTAACATTATAGTCATTTGCACAGCTTCTCATACTCAGAGTTTCTTGGAAATATTAACTAGCAACTGTGGTGCTGCTGGCAGGGGTGGGTGTGGGGGCACCGAGGACTGCCATTCCCTGTTGTAATGGGGAACAGCAGCAG